>KE156248.1:86298-102593 GCA_000411075.1 Sisymbrium irio | reverse complement strand
TACAAAACTAAAACTAAAAATATAATTTAAAACATAAAATTAAAATATATAATTCAAAAATAATAATTAATCCTGCGCAATAGCACAGGTATTATCCTAGTCTGTTATAAGAATTAAACATCTTTCCTATTAATTTAGATGATGTTTTTTCAGGTTGCATTTTTTCTTGCTCCCTACTTAATGATGTTTAGTAGATATATAATCATCCACATTGGTCATATTTAGTGATTTTTGAATACTCTTCTTTTCAGTACCAAAGGTGAACAAAAAAATATTGACCAATTCTTTTCTTCTCTGTTAACCTCATGTCCACATAATCCATCATGATTGTTAGTTATATAAATTTGTTTTACTAGTTAGCAGGTGTCTTTTATTTCGTTAAAAGGAACAATCATGTAAAGATGAGGAGAGTCAGGAAACAAAGGCAGAAGAAAAAGTGATGAATGTAGAAGAAAATTGATTTGGGTTGAACTGATTCGTGATATTTCTCTATCTCTGCTGCACCCTTCATTTACGTTCACTGTCATTTTCAGCTTTTCAGGGTTTGAAATATCACGAAAATAACTCATAGCTTTGAGTAGAATACGAAAATAACTCATATCTTTGGTGTGTATACATAATTCACCAAAACAACAGTCTTTGCCAAAACTATGTTATGTATAAATCATATGGTGTGTATTTATACTGTGCTTACATTGTTCCAGATTGTTGGTATTTTCAATCAGATCAAACTAAATTTGGCCAAGCGGTGCTTGGAGCATAGGTAGGCTAAGACTAATCCAAAATTCAACCTTTGACCCAAGTGGGATATCAGAGAAGTGCTCGGACCATGGATTAGTGACCAATTAG
The DNA here is from genome assembly GCA_000411075.1 of Sisymbrium irio. Classification (NCBI taxonomy): domain Eukaryota; kingdom Viridiplantae; phylum Streptophyta; class Magnoliopsida; order Brassicales; family Brassicaceae; genus Sisymbrium; species Sisymbrium irio. Next base: position 101,744 of record KE156248.1, on the reverse strand, counting down.
TATAACACTACATAGACTTATTTACTTCCCTTGACTTATGTGTTTTTGGTCCCATTTTTCAACTGTCACTTTCGTTAGACAAGAACAGTTAGTGGTGAACCAACGTTTGTGTTTGGTGTCACAGTCCAAGGTGGTGGAGCCGTCTGGCCAATTGTTTTATTTGGTCCACGGGCGTGAGCTACACGAAGGTGAGATAGTGTTTTCTCATTTAGATGGTAAACTATGTGAAAAAATTGACCAAACCAAACCAAACCAATATTGTGTGGACCAAGTTTTGGACTGTTATAAGATAAAGAGGAAAGAGAGAGTATATTGGGCCTTCATATATATGAAATCCAATTAGAAGATTAAAACATAGTGGTTTAGTCTAAATAACTTTATAAACACTGTTGGTTTAGTATAAATAACCTTATCCTAAACACCTTGTAACTAACTCACAAAAAAACATTATTAAATTTCTCTCAATTCTTGTAATCTCCGTAATCTGTAGACAAAAAGTTTTTATTTCTCTAGAGGTAGCAGTTGGAAGCTATAAACTGAGTAGACAAATTGCTTTATTTTCTCTACTTTTATGCTTAGATTAATCTGCATTAGCCAAGTTGAAAATCCCTCCCTAACTAGCGAAATTTAATTCTTCAAAGTCCATATAACCACGAGCTATTGAACCAAAGTAAAAAACTTGAACTCTCTCTCGCATTTCCTTCTCTAGTCAACGATGATGTCTGAGCTTTGACAGTATCAGTGTCTACTCCAAACTGTATGGTTCTTGTCTATCCTCTGTTCGGTTCATGTGGTTAGATCTCAAAACCGGACCGGAGCCACTACTCATCCGGACGAAGGTCTGTCTTATTCGTTTTTTCTTCCAACAGTTCTTTTTTTTTTGGACAAAATTCTTCCAACAGTTCAATATTCTTTTTATCAACCTAAATGACGAACAATCAAATAAAATTATATAGAGAGAAATATTCACAACAATTAATATATGATATATGACAGCGCGTGAGCTGAAAATTAATGGTATAAATATTTGACAGCGCGTGCTTTGAACTCTATTTTCACAACGTGGAAGATTCATGCATCGAAGGAATGGAACATCAGCGGAGAGCTTTGCTCCGGCGCCGCCATAGACGACGCTGTCACCATCGACAACAGGGCTTACAACCCTTTCATCAAATGCGACTGTAAATTCGCCAACTCCACAATCTGCCGCATCACCGGACTGTACAGCCTCTTTCCACTTTTCTGGCACTCCAAGTATTCGATGCATTCTCCCACTAAGGAATCACTAAAAGTGGCAGATGTGCTCTAACTTGAAAGAGCTCGTTTTGGGTGTTTTGTTTTTTGTTCACAGGAAGGTTTATGCGATAGATGTTGTAGGAACTATACCTGAAGAGCTCTGGACTTTGGAATACCTCACAAATCTTTATTATTTTTTTGCTATATAGAATCTTCTAAATAGAGCAAACACACACACTGAGACTGTGCTATGTATCCAGATGGAACTCAAAGATCACATCTTTTCCCCTTTTTGTCAGGAACTTGGGTCAAAATTTTCTGTCAGGCTCTCTGTCTCCTGCAATTGGAAATCTGATTCGAATGGAATGGATGTATGGCTGTTGAGAGACCTTCTTCTTTCTGATGATGATTTTCTAATAATGCCCCTTTTTACAAACATTTTTTCTTATCTCTCACGTAGGACTTTTGGGATCAATGCGTTGTCTGGCCCTGTTCCCAAGGAAATTGGTCTGCTTAGCGAGTTAAAATCACTATAAGCTTAGGTTGCTTCTTGATTTTCTTAAAAATAATAATGCATTTACATTGCTTCTTCAAAAAATTTATGGTTCTTAGTTCAAATAATTTTTCCGGTTCTATCCCAGCTGAGATTAGGAGTTGTACAAAATTATAACAAATATGAGTGTATCTGTCAAATGTTTATGTACTTAATATATATGAAACCTTAACCTTCGTAATAATCTAGTGTTCACATCTATTTCAGCTACATAGATAGTTCTGGACTCAGCTGAAAAATACCTATACCATTTGCTAATCTTGTGGAGTTGCAAGTCGTGTAAGATATTTTGAATTCAGATCTAAGCATTATCACTAGATTTCTACAGCTATTACTTCACATTTTTTTGTTCTTTTTGGTCTTAAGGTGACTTTGTTCTTAATGTTGTATCAGTTGGATGATGGATCTGGATGTTACAGGTCCAATACCAGACTTTATAGGAAATTGGACCAAACTTATTTCCTTGTAAATAAAATTTTCATTTATACAGAGTGTTATATGATGGACTTGTTCCATTTCTCTTGTTTTTATACATTAGCTATGTTAATTTCACTCTGCGTGGAAAAATTCTTCACTGCATTTGAATTTGAGATTAACCGATTGATACGTGTTTTACTGTAGGAGAATTATCAGAACCGGTTAGAGTGATCCAATACCGTCGTCATTTTCTGATTAACTTCATCGGCAGAACTAATTTTGTACAGATAATTGATTCTAACATTTTATAATTTTTAGAATACGTATGATTTATGCATTGATATGAAAATTATCAATATAATTCAGATCAACAAAATAATAAATTCTACATTTATCATTTTTCATATTCAGTTCCCCCCTCTAAGTTCCCCCCCTCTCAAGGACCATTGAATCTATAGTCAACTCTGAAGAAGTAGGTCATTTCATGATTTCAAGTTGCCTCGTCTGGAATTAAAACTACTCTGTAGTTGATCATAATGAGTACAACACTACAAGAAAAAAGTTATATTCCAACGAGTATATTAATCGGAAATTTGTGAGAAATGTATGTTTCTCATAAATTTCCAATAAAACTTGTAGTTGTTGGAATATGCTCGTGGGAAACTGGTATTTGTCGAAAATCTGTTGGAATTGTTTCCGTTAAATAATTTTTTGTCAGAAATTTGTGATTAGTTATTTGTTAGAAATATGTTAAAATTTGTGGTGGAATTTCCAACAAAATTTTTCCATCAAATATTTTGTTGGAATGTCATCGATAATGTGTGACGAATACTCAACAAATATGATGTTTGGTTTATGAGAAATTACTGACAATATATTTGTCGTAAATTTGTTGATATATTTTCAATGGCATTTGTGAGAAATTTAATGATATTTTTTCTTGGAAATTTGTGGGTAATTTGTTGATAAAAGTTTCATTTAGATAAACCTTAATTTAAATATTTTTATTAAATTAATTTTAAATTTAGTTAAAATTACTATTTTAAATAAATATAAAATTATTAATATTTGGTAATTCAAATATTCATTAAAATTTTAAATATTTTTAATGAATACAGATGAATATTCTCAAATATCACTGTTACCATAAATGTATAACTGAATCTGACATAAAAGGAAGAAGTTATATTAATATATATTAGAAAAAAATGTATACGTGATCTTCTTTATATATAAAAAGTTTAGAACACCTTTATAAATCCCTTAGCGATGTGGGATGTGGACACTGTACAAGCGAAAATCTTATATAATAAAGTAGGTTCTCTCAAGGGAAAATATGAGGAGTGACATATGTCCCTCCAATATTTAACATTTTTTCTTTTTTTTAGGTCCTTCAAAATTTAGTATTTTTTAATTTTTATCTTTATTTTCAATTTTACACTTAAAGACTTCAAATATGTATTAATTTCAAATTTTAAAATTTACTACATAAAAATATTTAGCATTCTTTTTCCTTTTACATTATGTGTCCTCCAAAATTTTATACTTTACAAATTTTCACTTTATTTTTAATTTTTAACTTAATAAGTTAAAATTTATGTTAATTTCTAAGTTTAAAATATACCGTATATTTTATTTTTTATTTTTTGTATCTATTCAATAATCTTAGATTTTTTTAAATTTATTTATTCTAAATTCAGATACAATACATTACTTTTAATACATATTAATTTATTTGGTGTAAATTGTAATTCACAAGCAACAATTTAGTCAGTAAAATGCATATATGTGGACAAATAAAATATTTTCAAATTTCTTATATTGTTTGATATATAGTTAATTTTATATAATCAAGAATAGTATCTTCTAATTGTGCCTTGAAATGGTGCCACATATCTATTTTAAATTTAATTTCTCTAAAAACTGTTTTTCTCTTTCTATCATGGATACGTAAAAGAGTTTCAAATTAAAATTTAAGTAGACATAAGCTCACAAATTCATTTGAAAAAAAAATGGTTAAAATTGAAATAATTTTGTTTTATTTTTGCATTTAGATAATTAGGTTTTGAATATAACAAAAAACACAATTCGTACAACTTACGAACCGACTCTAATAAGATATATTATATTCTTACTGTATTATATGCGTACATTTTTGTATTAGTATTATACACATTGAATGAATGTACACATATAACATTCATTCACATATATGTATCTAAAGTTCACGTAAACATACAATATATCTAAGGTTAACATATATCTAATTCACTTTACAAATTAACAAATTTATTTAATATTTTATTGCTTTGACCAATTAATGTGATTTGTTTTATTAATGTAAATTAATTTTATTTGATATCAAATATATTAATTGATAAAAACTAAGAAAATATTACGTAAATTTTGTACTCTATATATTGATGTTAATAAAAATTAAATTTTAACAATATAATATTTATTAGAAAATTCCAATAATATTCCTACAAATTTTGCAACGAAATTGTCATGATTTAAATTTGTCGATAATTTATAATTAATTTTCAACAATATATTTTTTTTTGGAAAATGTCCGATGATATTTCAGCAAATTTTGCAACGAAATTGCCACAATTTAAATTTGTCGAATATTTTTAATTAATTTCCAACGAAATTTCTAATAATGTTTCCATAAATTTTACAACGAAATTGCCATAATTTAAATTTGTCGAAAATTTATGAATTTCTAACAATATAATATTTATTGGAAATTTTCAATGATAATCTCACAAATTTTGCAAAAAAATTACCATAATTTTAATTTGTTAAAAAATTACCTTGAATTTCTAATAAAATATAATATTAGACAGAATTTTATGGGATATTTATTGGAAATTTCTAACAAAATCCTAATTGTTAGAAACATTTGTTAGAATAACCCATGTTTTCTTGTAGTGCAAAATGGTGGATCTCATTCACGGTATTCTAAAGCCTTTTAATCATCCTGACCATAATCCTCGACTATCTATAGCTTTCAAGAGTGTGGATGAAAAAAACGATTTGTTTACCTTGATGGACTTTGTAGGGAAGACGAGTCAGAAGGGAAGAAGAAGGAAAGGCGTTGTGCTTCAAGAGGAATAGTTGACAGGAAAATGGGTGGAACCGCGAAACAAGGAGAAAGTGGTTGGAGAAACAAAGAGAAAGTGAAACCTTCAAGTACACTTGTGGTTACTGGGAAACACGAGGACACAGGAAACGAGAAGTTCACAGAAGAGTTAGCGGACTCTGGTTAAAGAAAAATAGCTTTTTCAGTTTAATTTCCAGGTAATGAACCCTCCTACCAAATCTTGTCAATAGAGAACCCATAACAAGAACGTGGGATTTTGTATGGAATGATCTTAAATTAGGGATAATATATTTTCTTGTTTTCTTCTCGGTCACTGCTTAACATGTATGGTTTAATGTGTTAGCGCGTTATTTATATCTGTTTTCCAGTGATTTAAGCTTCAACGAACTACATGGACCAATACCGGGTACACTTTTCAACTTGAGTCGACTTACTCACTTGTAAGATGATATCTTTTCTGCTTCTTTTTGGTCGTTATGTACAACTGCCCGTATAAATGTGGGAAACAAATGTCGTCTTCATGTTAGGTTTCTGGGAAACAACACGTTGAATGGTTCCTTACCCACTCAGAAGACACATTCTTTGAAAAATATGTGAGTGCCAAAATCATTCGTAAATGTTTCTTCTTTGAAAGCCACAGCATGCCCTTTAATTCTGTGGAGGGTTCAACACTGATATAGATTTTCGTTCACCTTTTACCCTGCACTATTCAAGTTGAATCACGTTCCACTTTTGGTGGCACGGAATGTTAACATGTTCTGTAGATCCTAACTAGTGTTCTTTATACTTACAGAGATGTGTCGTACAATAATTTGTCTGGAAGTCTTCCTTCATGGGTCAATTTACCAAACTTGAAACTGTAAGTAAACAATACACTATAACTTTTTTTACTTAGATTAACGGTGTTCTTCAATTTCAGAAATTTTTTCTTTTCCCTATATCCATCAGGCTTCTTCGTATCCCAAATGAATCTTCCTTTTGTAGGAAATATTGACTATGATCATATGTTAGGCAATAATAAACAAAACTGTATGTTATTTGTGCAGCAATCTGGTTCCTAACAACTTCACACTGAAAGGTCTTGACAAGAGGTGATTTTCTTGAATATGTTCTTCTTGTTGCTTGCTTGAAACTCCAATATCTTTCTCTTCTAATTTATTATCTCTTTGCAAGAGAATGCAATAAGCGATTTATCTTTTCTTTCTTAAATATTTTTTTTCGTTTTTAAAAAGGTTTTACCAGGACTGGAATGCATGCAGAAGAATTCCCCTGCAAAAGAGGCAAAGGAATCTGTAAGTGTAACAGAGATATCCTCACAACCGTTGTTCTCTATGTGAACATGAACAGTGCTTGCATGTACTATTGGAAAAACAAATTGTTTTAAGATTTTCTTTATCAACTGGTGTCTATATTATAACTTCTCGATCAACTGCGGAGGCCCACAAAACGGTCTGTTAGCAGAGCAGTATTTGAGAGAGAGGACGAGGGTCTTGGACCAGCTTCATTCGTCGTGAGTAATGTTCAGAGATGGGCAGCCAGTAATGTAGGACTTTTTGCCGGTAGTAGCAATAATATATACATAGCGACTTCACAATCACAATTTGTCAACACTTTGGACTCAGAACTGTTTCAGTCAGCAAGACTTTCTGCATCTTCCCTAAGGTATTATGGTTTGGGGCTAGAAAATGGAGGCTATATAGTAACACTTCAGTTTGCTGAAATACAGATTCTAGGTTCTAACACTTGGAGAGGTGTTGGAAGAAGGCGTTTTGATATATATGTCCAGGTCTGCACTCTGCACCACTTGATCGAGCTTTCAGCGTTACAAGTTAAATTTTTGATGTAATAATCTTCTTCTTAATTTGGTTCCAGGGAAGACTGGTTGAAAAGGATTTTGATGTACTCAGAACAGCTGGTGGCTCTTCTGTTAGCGCAGTTCAGAGAGAATATAAAGTAAATGTATCAGAAAATTATCTCGAAGTTCATCTCTTCTGGGCTGGAAAAGGAACATGTTGTATTCCTATTCAGAGTGCTTATGGGCCATTAATATCGGCTGTCAGTACAACACCAGGTAACACAAATGGCGAATTATTTTTCTTCCTTAATTTTCACTATCTCCTGATGGATTACCTAAGTGTTATAAACATTGCTGCGCAGATTTTACACCCACTGTGGTTAATATGCCGCCATCAAAGGGAAAGAACAAGACTGGTATCTAAACCATTCGTAGTACTAAGGGCTTGAAGAAGAGAAAGGGGAAACAGAGGAAGTTAGACACTCTTTGACTAAGACTAACGTGGTAAGAGAAAGACTCGAATAGTTTCGTTGAATCTCATATTCTAAAAGTGTTGTTTTTCTGGTTTATGCATTTTCTGTTGAACTTTTGGGTTGTTGAACTGGTCTTCATCTGTATCTCGTTGTACTCGGATCATTGATGTTAACTTATCAGAAATCAATAAAAGAGTATACCCTTTCTTATTCAGTGTTGTGTACATAACAGTGTCATTGTTGCCGTAGGATCTTTGCGAGTGTGATTCATGCTTCTGCCAAGCTAAAAGTACTCATTAGGCGCTTGTGAGTGATTTGGATGCTGCAGGGGATAACTGTTAACATCTTGATTGGTTTAGAAAAAAATCTAGCGGGATCCTTTGTGCATTTCTGGTGACTAGGCGTGGAATCTACACAAGAAATGTCATGAAGTCGAAATGTAGATGGTGAGCTACGTGAATTCAACATGGGAGAAATGAAGCGCATATAATTAGCATTGCTCTGCTATGCACACAGTCATCTCCTGCCTTGAGACGACCAATGTCACGAGTGGTGACCATGTTGTCGGGAGATGTTGAGGTCGGTGACGTCAATTTTAAGCCAGGCTACGTAACGGAATGGCGATGGCGACTACCTCTTGCAGTGGCTTTCAAACCAAAAAGACTGGCGCTTCTGGCTTCGAGATATCACCCGCAAAAACCGACTTTGATCCCATGCATGGAAAAACCAAGATCAATGGGAAGATGACGACAAGTGTCTCCTCTCTGATGGCTTTAGACTTAAGTGATATTTGTATACGGAGGATCAATATCTTCCTCTTTGATTAGAGAAACAAATTTTCACTTAGATTCAATAAACATTTTAGCTTTTCGCTTTTTCTAATAACTTAATAAGAAACTTTGTCGCTGGTGAAGTTGAGTTATATGTCTATGTATGGGCATGTTGAAGAAGTTAAAGACCTGAGTTTGACTTATTCTTCCAAGCGCCATCATCTTGAATGTATTAAACCCTGAAAAACTTATAGTTTCTAGCATTCTCTTACGGAGCTGTATGTGTAATATAAAACCGGTTTAACCGAATTAATCAGACCGAACCGAATCCGAAGATGAGGATCCGTTCGTCGAGCTGTCAGTATCTGACTTGTAATCTATTTGTCTGAAAGCGATCTGACTTTGGATAATATACTCAAAGAGCCAGCTCAATTGTTTATGATTAAGAAGCACGTGCATTTTCAATTTTGTTATCCTTTCTCTATCGTTTTTTTATGACTACGATTCAAACTTGCTTTTTAATAGGAAATATCCAAGCAGTCTCATTGGATGATTTGTTTATATATGAACAATGGTATTTTAATTACTGTATATTCTCTTTATGTGTGTTTCCTAATTATTCTTGACGTCACTTATGTTCCTGTCGCTTTGAAATATTATAATTTTCACATTGTGTTTTAGTAATATCTAGAAATTATGTATTATTACCACACCGACAGCAATAAGCTAGCAAACTTGAGGCAGTCGTTGTTGGGTGTGGGCTTCGAAGCCCAGGCCCAACTCTCTTATAAAACCAGCCCAAATCAAATTAAGTTTCTCGCTCACTTACGAGGCCCAAATAAAAGAAATGGTCGATTGACGAAAATTGAGTCCGCATCAGGGAAATATCCGCCTCGATGCGCTATATCTGACAAGAACGGCGAACACTGGATCGACCCACTGGTCCGTAGACTGCGATTTCGAAATCCTCAATATCGTCTGACAACAGATGGCACCGAAAGCAATGGTCCCAGCCCCGACACCTCGTTCCCAAGACACGCAAGGTCGGAGAAAAACCCGAGACGAAGCAAGTATAAATAGGGAAGCTCCTGTCTGTGAACAGGAAGAAGGAGGAGAAAGAGAGAAAGCACTTAACACTTCATCAACAGAAAATCCAGAATCCATATCCTTACTAACAAACACCTCGACTCAATCGACTTGAGCGAAGTCTCCCCTCAAACAATTGACGCCCACCGTGGGGCTGAGATTTTCTTTTTACGCACGAAGTTACTTAAAACAATGTCAGGATCATCCGCAATCAAACCGCTCTCCTCGACGGTAACAAGTCTCCCGGCCGTGGCACCAAGACCCCCATCGTCTTTGCCTCCTAAGCCATCGGCCTCAGCAACAGCAAGAACTCCATCGCCTATGAAGGAGAGCCCCTCGACGTCAATCACCTCGGCTCCCTCGGTACCGAAAGATGCATTCTCAGACGAGCAAATCGATGTGATGCTTAACACGACCTGAGGCGCTTCCGCCCACGAAAACGTCGAAACGATCGTCCCTCCAAACGACGGAGAAATCCAGGCCGGAGCAAGAACCTTAGAAACCGAAAGCCTAGCAGGAGCACATGGCAAAAGCCTCGCCGACTCACCAGTTGAGCCAGCCGACTCCGAAGCGCCGGCTGAGAAAGATATTCCCGCCCTCCTGCAAACTCTGTTAAACAAGGTCGACCAGATCTCTAAAGGAACGGAAATTCGATTCGGAACGTTAACAACAACACCATGCAATCACTCCGAGCAAGTCATCATGCGAACTCTCCAGGACCGCTCCACCGCCGAGTGGCATCTGAAATCACGGCAAGTTTGCAACGCAACCTCTTCGCAGATACGACCACCCCATGCGTCAAGAAGCCTTCGCAGCATGAGATCGAAGTCCAGGGGCAACACATACCTGACGAACCCGGTGCTTTCGGCCAAATGGAGAACGAAAGGCATCTGACGATTCGCGGACTACAAAAGACCATCCGCGATATGTCCTCGAGAGTCCACCAAGCTACCAGTTCAGCACCTGAAATCGATAGAGTGCTTCGCGAAACTTAGAACACGCCTTTCACAGAAAAGGTCAGAAGCGTTCCGGTGCGGCATCCTGGAAAAATCAAATTTCCGAATTACGATGGCAACTCCGACCCGCGGCAGTACATGACCGCCTTCAGCATCGCTATGGGACGAGCCCATTTCACTCCCGAAGAAAGAGATGCAGGTTACTGTCAACTTTTTGTCGAAAACCTCAGTGGCGCAGCCCTTAGATGGTTTTCCCGGCTCGAAGCCAATTCCATAGACAGTTACAACCAGCTATCAACCGCCTTCTTAAAGCATTAATCGATGTATATCGAGGAAGAAGCAACCGAAGCTGACATGTACGCTTTGTCACAAAATCCAAAAGAACCACTTCGATCATTCATAGATCGATTCAGGGCAATCGTGTCCCGCGTCAAAGTTTCGGATAAGATAGCTCTCGTCGCCTTGCGAAACGGATTGTGGCATGAATCCGCATTTCGCGACGATATGAGGCTTAATCGACCACACACGTTAGAAGATGCGCTCCATCGGGCCACCCTATTCGTGGAGATCGAAGAGGAAAAAGCGATGTTAGCTAAACGATATGCTCCAGTCCCGGATAAGAGAGATCGAAACCGGGAAATCGCCAAGGAAGAGTATCGGGAACCTCGACAACATTACACCAAAGAGTATAAGAAAGATGGTCGAGATCGGAAGGGAGCCGTCCACGCCATCGGCGAAAAGATGAAAATTTCAGAAACAGGAAGTAGGTCGCAAATCGAAGACCCGAAGGACGCCGAAGGGTATTGCGACTTCCATCGCAAAAAAGGGCATCCGACCGAGAAATGTCGGAACTTGAAAGATTTTCTGGTGGCCAGGTTTCAAAAGGGGGAAATTAAGCTATCAGATCGATATCAATCGCGAAGCAATACCTATATCCGCCCAAATCAAGCCCCTTACGGTCGAAATGAATCCAAGAAGGAAGCCAAACAAACCCAACCCGATGATGGAGACGATCTGGACGATTCCGGCGACGAGAAATGAAGGCGGGATTACGATGAAATGCTGCCACCACCCCCACGCCGAAGGATCAATATGATCATGGGTGGTCTAATGAATTGTAAAGATTCAGTACGAGCAATTAAGGATCGAAGTCGACGTGTAACTAGTGGGAGCCGCTCGTTAGTGCGACCAAACCCTTCGCATGAAGGATTGGCCGATCCATGTTTGACTTTCGCGCCTCGAGATGCCGAAGGCCGTGACTTCCCACATAACGACCCATTGGTCATAGAATTGTTAATAGCTGATTGCAAAGTTACTCGCGCCCTCATCGACACGGGAAGTTCGGTCGACCTTATATTCAAAGAAACCCTGCAAAAAATGGAACTGACGGACTACGAAATCAAGCCCAAGGTGCGCCCACTAACTGGTTTCGACGGAGACACTACAATGGCCATCGGAACCATCAAGCTCCCTGTTCGCTGCCTAAACATGACAAGGCTGGTAAAGTTTGTAGTGGTGGACAAACCGGCGATTTACAATGTCATCATGGGCACTCCCTGGTTGCATGCAATGCGCGCCGTTGCCTCGACATATCATCAATGTTTAAAGTTCCCCACCCCTGATGGGGTACGAACCGTGCGAGGTAGTCAAACAGACTCTCGAAAATGTTTTCTTACCGAACGAAAACTTCGCAATCCAAAGTGCCTCATGATAGAACAATCCGCGTCAACAAACTCATCCGACTCGCAATCCCTGGATAGCGTCTCGTCAGCATCATTCGGATCAGGAGATAGCTACACCACTATGAACATCCCTCCAACAGAGTTAACCGAAGAGATTATGATTGAAGCACCGGATAAGATTGTCCGAATCGGATCGGAATTGGGAGAAAATATCCGGAGTGAACTCGTTTCATTCTTACGACACAACGCGTCAACATTCGCGTGGGCCACAACGGACATGACAGGAATCGATCCCGACGTCGCGTGCCACGAATTAAATGTCGATCCCACCATAAAGCCGGTCAGGCAGAAGAGAAGGAAACTCGGACCAGAAAGGGCCAAGGCAGTGGAAGACGAAGTCGAAAGGCTCATCGCAGCAGGATTGGTCGAAGAAGTCAGATACCCTGAGTAGTTGGCCAACCCGGTATGCGTCAAAAAGAAAAACGGGAAATGGAGAACCTGTATCGATTTCACCGACCTGAACAAGGCATGCCCAAAAGATAGCTTCCCACTACCAGACATCGATGTGATCGTCGAAGCCACTGCAGGAAACGAGCTGTTATCTTTCATGGATGCTTTCGCAGGATATAACCAAATATTGATGCATCCCACATGCCGTGAAAAAACCGCTTTCATAACCAACAAAGGCACTTATTGCTATCACGTAATGTCATTCGGACTGAAGAACGCCGGAGCCACCTATCAGAGTTGTGAACAAAATGTTCGCCGGACAGATCGGTCAAACCATGGAAGTGTATATCGACGACATGCTCGTCAAGTCAGATTCTGCCGCCAATCACATCGCACACTTACGCGAGTGTTTCGCGACTCTGAATAGATATGGAATGAAACTCAACCCCACCAAATGCACCTTCGGGATTACGTCTGGCGAATTCCTACGATACATCGTTACTCGAAGAGGCATCAAAGCAAACCCGCGAAAGATCGCTGCCATCTTAGACCTCCCCTCTCCTCGGAACCCGTGTGAAGTCCAACGGCTGACCGGACGAATCGTCGCGCTCAATAGGTTCATATCTCGATCCACAGACCGATGTCTCCCCTTTTATCAACTTCTACGAGGAAACAAACGGTTTGACGGGACCGAAGCATGCGAACCCGCGTTCACTCAACTAAAAGAATATCTTGTGAGTCCCCCGGTGTTGGCAAAACCGGAAGAAGGCGAGCCGCTATATTTGTATATAGCAATAACCAACGAGGCCCTGAGTGGCGTTCTTGTCAGAGAAACCACGGCGAACAGAACCCCGTATTCTACGTAAGTCAAACATTATCAGACGCCGACACCAGATATCCAACTTTCGAGAAACTCGCCTTCGTGGTTGTAATGGCATCCAGAAAACTGAAGCCCTATTTTTTCTCCCATACAATCATCGTACTCACCAATCAGCCTTTGCGAACTATCCTGCATAGCCCAAGCCAGTCCGGACGTTTAGCTAAGTGGGCCGTCGAGTTAAGTGAATTCGATATCGAATATAGGACACGCACTTGCGCGAAGTCACAGGTTCTCGCAGACTTCCTCATCGAACTCCCACCAGAAGCAATCCGCATACCGCAAATGGAAGAAACATGGATTTTATACGCCGACGGCTCCTCGTCCCGTCATGGATCTGGAGTCGGTATACGCCTTGAATCATCCACACAAGAAATCCTAGAACAATCCTTTCGATTAGCCTTTCCGGCATCCAATAACGAAGGGGAGTACGAAGCCCTAATAGTTGGACTGAGATTGGCCAAAGCCATCAGAGCCAAACGAATTTCCGCTTATTGTGATTCTCAATTAGTGGCCTCGTAGTTCAACGGCGAGTACGAGACACGGAACGAACGAATGAATGCATACATTAAAGTCCTTCAAGGCTTAGCAAAGGATTTCATCACTTTCTCCTTGACCAAAATTCCGCGAGGAGACAACACTTCAGCGGATGCATTAGCCGCCCTCGCCTCAACATCAAACGAGTCATTCCTGTCGAAAGTATTGATTTTCCAAGTATCGAACTCCCACAACGAATCAACATGATCAATCAGGAAGAAGAGGAGGTCGATGACGAAATGGAAACCGTTGTGTCCCACGATGAAATGACAGAAGAAGAACCTACCCACGTTGACTGGCGGACCGAGATCCTGGCATACATCGAAGATGGCGAAACCCCGTCCGACAAATGGGCGGCCCGAAGAATAAAAGCACGAGCTGCTCGATACTGTCAACTAGATGGATACTTATATCGATGGAGTGCATCTGGAATAATGTTGATTTGCATCGATATTGAGGAAGTCGATCGAGTGTTAGCCGAAACGCACGAAGGAGCTGGCGGAAATCATTCAGGAGGTCGCGCCCTATCATTGAAAATACAAAAACTCGGGTATTGTTGGCTCACCATGGAAACCGACAGTCAGAAGTATGCATCTCGATGCGAAAAATGTCAGCGACATGGTCCTATGAATAAATCTCCAACCGAACTCCTGACTGCTTCGACGCCTCCTTATCCTTTCATGCGTTGGGCAATGGACATCGTTGGTCCCCTGCCTCGGTCCCGACAGAAACGCTTTCTACTGGTGTTAACAGATTATTTCACCAAATGGGTTGAAGCGGACTCATACGCATCAATCACGGACGTCGATGTCGAGAAATTCATATGGAAAAATGTGATATGTCGACACGGTTTACCATATGAAATCGTCACCGACAACGGACCCCAGTTCATATCCAACCGATTCGAGAATTTCTGCGCCGGCTGGAATATCCGACTCAGCAGATCGACGCCACGATATCCACAAGGAAACGGCCAAGCCAAAGCAACCAACAAGGTAATCATCGATGGTCTGAAGAAAAGGTTGGAGGATAAGAAGGGCGTATGGGCAGACGAACTAGATGGCGTTCTCTGTGTTATGAAGTTGAAGAAATGGCCCCAGCCGAAGCAAGCATACCAACCCTACGTCGATCCATGTTAATTCAAAATGAGGCATTAAATAGCGAGCTTCTCGGAGATAGACTCGACTGTCTCGAAGAAGAACGCGATCAATCGTTGCTTCGCATGCAAAATTACCAAAATCAAGCTGCAAAATACTATAATAAGAAGGTCTCGGAACGACATTTCAGCGAAGGGGACCTCGTCCTTCGTAAAGTATTTGAAAATACTGCCGAAGTGAATGGGAGCCAACTGGGAAAGCCCATACATAGTGTTCAAGATCGTCCGGCCGGAAGTATACGAACTGGTGACAATGACCGGAAGTGAAATCCCACGCTCCTGGAACTCGATGAACCTTAAGCAGTTCTACTACTAGGCGAAATCTGGACCCCGCGCTCTAAGAATTTGTCCT
>KE156248.1:65207-76626 GCA_000411075.1 Sisymbrium irio | reverse complement strand
GTAAAATAAATAAATGAAAATAATTGATTTGTTGATAATTGCAAATTTATCGATATAAATATGATATATATATATAATTTTTATTATTATGAATATAAAATAATTCAATAAATTTAATTTTTTAAAGTAAATTAAGTAAATTCCCACGCGTAGTGTGGATGAAAAATCTAGTGTTTCTTGATATAAGAAAACAAGTAATTGTGTAGAACGATTTATTTTGGGGAAACTAATATTACCAAAGATTCAAATAATTGCATTTATAGAAATAAAGAAGGTAGTACTGTATATATAAAGAAGAAAAAGTGTTTCTGATAAAAAAAAAAAAAAAGTAGAAAAAAGTGTTTTACTTTCTTCTCTTTTGTATATTTACATAAAATAAAGGCAGCTTATTTAATTTTTTTAGACCACGCGTATATCCCTTTCGAGTAGAGGAAGAGAAACTAGAGTTCTGCAATTTGTTTTTTTTTTTATCCCACTGTCTTATTTTGATATTGATACCAACGAAAAAAGTCTTATCGGATACGTGGGATCCAATTTCCCAATCCGCATTGGCTTTCGAGGCAATGTGGATATAAGAAGACGACCTTAGGTTCAACATCAGTTACTTACCAGCCACTGGGTCTGAGGGTAATATCGTAACACGTGGTTAGTGGACGTCCTAAGAAGATAGTGCATACGGTTTTTAGTCATGTATATATAGTATTACATATTAGTGTTGGTCAAGATTCAAGAGTAATATGTATTAATGTATATAAATGTATGGGTTCATTCAAAATTCAAAGTTCGAGCCCTTCCCTATAAGAGTATATTTAGTATTTGATTCTTTTCATAATCTATATTAGTTAATAAACAACCCCTATTCTATGGATAGTTGTCTAATAGATCGTTGTAGGCGACTAGACGTTTCTCGTCTTTGACCAGTGGATAAAGTTAAGATAATTTATTTTTAAACGTTGTTTTCCACTTTGTACTTTGTAGAAATATGTGAATTTGAAACACCTGTCAACAAAACATTTTTCTTGTACATGTTTAGCTTTTTATTCTAATTATATAATCCACGTTATTTTTATCGTACCCTGGCCTTTCTTCAATTGGCTATGTTATATTATAACTAATTCTGTGATGCGGTATACATTCTATAAATCAATTTGTCTAAGATGGATTACGTATTCCATGCTTTTTTAGGCTTTAAGTGTTGGTATTCATTTTCGCTGATAAGTTATATTCTAGTGACTAGAGCAAACGAGATTTCGATCTTACTATTTTCAAACACGTAAATATTTAAGTAGTATCCGTCAGATTTAGCATCAGTGGTCACATGTTTTCAGAACATTAGCATAAAAAAACCATTCGCTAATGATTAATAATGAGACATGATGCATGCAATATCAGTTCTAAATTCTAAATTTCCAATCATGTTAAAGGGGTATGTATTTCCTTGAGCCAGCTAATGTGGACATTAATTTTTAAACAGTGTTCGAGAAAATATTTTAGGCGATTGTTTAAGTGCTGTCTTTTTTTTTTGTCAGCGTTTAAGTGCTGTCTAGATGTTAGATTTTTATGAACTGTGGTGATTACTTTTTAGTCAGTTTAGAAAATTAAAATATTACAATAATGAACTAATATAGTATTTATTATTTATAATTATGGTAATTCAAATATTAGATTTAAAATTTATATGATAATAAACTAATATAAATTTTATTATTTATAAATTATGATATTTTATATTTTGTTATGTATATTAATATATTATTCTTTCTATAAAATATTTAAATTATTTAACTCAAATTTAAAATTTTTGGACATCCTAGACACTAAGTTTGAGATATATATCGCCAGTTTAATACTTAGCACTTTCATGAACACAAAAGTTTTAAGAGAACATTGAAAACACCAATCGAAATCTAACAAAACAATGGAACATAACCGATGATTTGAATTTGTCTGATTTGCAAATATTTCGAAACATTGGGAAGCAAATTCAAATTGGCAGCATATATAAAAAGAACTAAATTTACTTTAAGCTACACACAAATGTAAACGGGGACCCCATATATCCATATAAACCCCAGACAAATAGGTAAGATGCGAGTCGCTAAATTTAATTTAAATACCAACACAAAAATTAAGCATATACTAAAATCTATTTGCGCAGTGAAAATTACAAAACCTGGTCCACCACACCAATCTAAATTTAGACGATAAGAACGTAGAGGGTACATTCGTAATTTCAAATGACGGCGTCCCAAGAGTTATCCAAAACATTATCGCGAAAAAACCGTACAGAGCAAAAGCTACGATGATATATTATCGTTATTAAAAACTTTAAAAAAATAAATCGTTAGAAAACGTGTATACGCAATATTTTGGTATGTTATCGGTTTTTTCTTGTTATCGCATTAAAATCTTTCCAATCTCTTTCTTTTCTTTCTCTCTCTGTATCTCTCTGTTGAGTGGAGCGAATATCCGAAAGGAGAGTCCCGAGTCTCTTTCTCCTTCTCGTCATCTTCGCATCCTTCCTCCATTATTCGGTTTTAACGTTAAAGATAACGACGGCGACGGTGAGTCTCCGACGAGATTTGACCATTTCTTTTCCTTCTCTCATTATTCTTTTTTTTAATAACAGGACTGTTGTGTTTGATGCAAGTATACATTGTTTTTGTCTTTTTGTTAGGACTGTTACATTGATGTGTGGTTAGTACTTTTAATCTCTGACCCAAAAGTTTTTTTTTTTGGGTAAAACTGTGATGTGTTTCTTGAATCTTGATCTGTTGTTTATGGCTTAATTTCAAGACTTCTGGTTTCGTCTGAAAAATGATGATTAGTTTATCTTCCTAAATTGATTTAATCTCTTTTATTTACAGATTAAATAAAATTTGCTTCTTTTTTTATAATTTGATGAAAGTTTTTATTTTCTTCAGACACAAAGCTCATAGCTTTTGGTCTCCATGGTGTCAAGATCTTGTGCGAATTTTCTAGACGTATCATCTTGGGACATTTTAGACTTTCCTCCAACTCCCAGAGCTCTTCTTCCTCGCGTCATGACTGTTCCTGGAATCATCTCCGACGTTGACAACGGAGACGCCGCCGCTGATTTATCCTCTTCCGAAGTAGCTTCTTCTTCCGGTGGCTCACGCGGTAGGATTATCATTGTAGCCAACAGTTTACCACTCCAGTCCAAAAGAGATCCAGAAACTGGTAAATGGTGTTTCACTCGGGACGAAGACTCTCTCCAGTTACAACTCAGAGACGGGTTTTCTTCAGAGACAGAGTTCCTCTACGTTGGATCACTCAACGCGGACATCGAGTCGAACGAGCAAGAAGAAGTTTCTCAGAGGCTTCTCGAGGAGTTTAACTGCGTTGCTACGTTCTTGTCTCAAGAGTTGCAGCAAATGTTCTATCTTGGTTTCTGTAAACACCAGTTGTGGCCTCTCTTCCATTACATGCTCCCTATGTTTCCTGACCATGGAGATCGTTTCGACAGGCGTCTCTGGCAAGCTTATGTCTCAGCCAACAAGATCTTTTCAGACAGGGTTATGGAAGTTATTAACCCCGAGGATGATTATGTTTGGATTCAAGATTATCATCTCATGGTTCTTCCTACTTTCTTGAGGAAACGGTTTAACAGAATCAAGCTTGGTTTTTTCCTTCATAGTCCTTTTCCTTCTTCTGAGATTTACCGCACTTTGCCTGTTCGTGACGAGATTTTGAGAGGTTTGTTGAACTGTGATCTCATTGGATTCCACACGTTTGATTACGCTAGGCATTTCTTGTCTTGCTGCAGTAGAATGCTTGGACTTGATTATGAGTCTAAGCGAGGTCACATTGGGCTTGATTACTTTGGTAGGACTGTCTTTATCAAAATCCTTCCTGTTGGTGTCCATATGGGTAGATTGGAGTCAGTTTTGAACCTTCCTTCTACCGTAGCGAAAACGAAAGAGATTCAAGAACAGTTTAAAGGGAAGCAACTCGTTCTTGGCATCGACGATATGGACATTTTTAAAGGCATAAGCCTAAAACTTCTAGCGATGGAGCATCTCTTTGAGACGTATTGGCATTTGAGAGGGAAAGTTGTTCTTGTTCAGATAGTGAATCCGGCAAGATCTTCTGGTAAAGATGTGGAAGAAGCTAAGAGGGAGACGTATGTGACTGCGAAAAGGATCAATGAGCGTTACGGTACTTCTGATTATAAGCCAATAGTTCTGATTGATCGTCTTGTCCCACGTTATGAGAAAACTGCGTATTACGCTGCAGCGGATTGCTGCTTAGTGAATGCAGTGAGAGATGGTATGAACTTAGTTCCTTATAAATATATAGTCTGCAGGCAAGGAGGGACTCGAAATAAGTCCCTTGATTCATCGCCACGCAGTAGCACCCTTGTTGTGTCTGAGTTTATTGGATGCTCGCCTTCTTTGAGTGGTGCCATTAGGGTGAATCCATGGGATGTAGATGATGTTGCTCAAGCAGTGAACTCAGCTCTTAAAATGAGTGAGGCTGAGAAGCAACTACGGCATGAGAAACATTACCATTATATTAGCACACATGATGTTGGTTATTGGGCAAAGAGCTTTATGCAGGATCTTGAGAGAGCGTGTAAGGATCATTATAGTAAACGTTGTTGGGGGATTGGATTTGGACTAGGGTTCAGAGTTTTGTCGCTCTCTCCTAGTTTTAGGAAGCTATCCGTGGAACACATTGTCCCGGTTTATAGAAAAACACAGAGAAGAGCTATATTTCTTGATTATGATGGCACCCTTGTCCCTGAAAGCTCCATTACTCAAGATCCGAGCGTTGAGGTTCTCTCTGTTTTGAAGGCTCTCTGTGAGGATCCTAAGAAC
Organism: Sisymbrium irio; assembly: GCA_000411075.1. NCBI lineage: Eukaryota > Viridiplantae > Streptophyta > Magnoliopsida > Brassicales > Brassicaceae > Sisymbrium > Sisymbrium irio. The sequence continues at coordinate 71,785 of KE156248.1, read as the reverse complement.
ACAGTGTTTATCGTTAGTGGAAGAGGACCAGAGTCTCTGAGCAATTGGCTATCTCCTTGCGAAAATCTTGGAATAGCGGCTGAACATGGATACTTCATAAGGTATATAAAAATCCAGAGTGTTGTCTTATTCCATCCATGAATGTTTCTCAGTAAACTTACAAAGACTACTTTTTGTTTTTGGGATTTAGGTGGAATAGCAAGGATGATTGGGAGACTTGTTACTCGTCCACGGATAAAGAGTGGAAGACAATGGTGGAACCTGTTATGAGATCATACATGGAAGCAACGGATGGGTCGAGTATAGAGTTCAAAGAGAGTGCTTTGGTTTGGCATCATCAAGATGCTGATCCAGACTTTGGATCTTGCCAAGCTAAGGAGCTTCTTGATCATCTAGAGAGTGTACTCGCGAATGAGCCTGTCGTTGTGAAGAGAGGTCAACACATCGTTGAAGTCAAACCACAGGTAAGCAAAAAAACTCACTTTCATTCACACACACACACGTACTTTTGCATGGCTTGAGAGAGTTTTGTTTCTGACTCAACTCAAATTTGTCAATGACTTTCAGGGTGTAAGCAAAGGTCTAGCTGCGGAAAAAGTAATCCGCGGAATGGTTGAACGTGGGGAGCCGCCAGAGATGGTGATGTGCATAGGAGATGATAGATCAGACGAGGATATGTTCGAGAGCATATTAAGTACAGTGACAAATCCGGAGCTTCTGATTCAGCCAGAGGTTTTTGCGTGCACGGTTGGAAGAAAACCGAGTAAAGCCAAGTACTTCTTAGACGATGTAACCGACGTGCTTAAACTCCTAAAAGGTTTGGGGGATTCATCGTCGAGTTCAAAACCCACTTGTCACGCACAAGTCGCATTTGAAAGCATCGTTTAAAAGTGGGTAAGTGCCAAAAATAACCAAAATAACTTAACATCAAAATGTAAAAAAGAAAGGAAAAGAGGAAAATGGTATTTTAAGTGCTTTCTGAAGATTTATGTTTCTTTTAACTTTTTTTTTTGTTTTTGGGATAAATTTTCTATTTCTTTTTTCTCTGTATAGAATTAGAAACTACTATTTTTTTTTTTTCGTGAGTTATATTCAGCTGTGGGCTCGGTCACTTCAAGTTGTAGTCGAAGAGGGGTCCAACTAGTTCAAGTGTCCATGTGAGAGCCAACAAGAAAAAGCAATTGTTGTTTTGCGACTTCATGTCAAGTCCATTTATTTCCCCAACGATCGACTTGTTTTATTATCTTCGAACGGTCATCGTGGCTCGCACGATTTTAATACCACCGCCTTTTCTTTACATTCTTTTTTGCCAACTCAATGGGATAATAAGGTCTAGTCCACATAAAGCTCATCTTGCTCATTTCCAGCCCATGAGGCACAAGCGTCACCACCTAACTATCAACTCTTCTCAATTCCAAAACTTTGTTCGTTTCTATAAATTTAAACTATAAGTCAAAAATAACTAGGAAAACTACAAAGCAGTTCCTCGGTTATTTAATAAATACTTTTTAATTGTGTTTTTACTCCATTTTAAAAAAAAGAATCAAAATATGTTTATTTTATAATATTTCCTAAAAAAAACAAAAAGTCTCTTGCTAAATCTTCTTTTCTCCAGTTAAAGTGATTTTTAGAAATAAAGATTAAAGGGGGCCATTTTTCACCTTCTTTCCCGTTTCTCTTTATTTTGCTTTTACATTTTTTCCATTTACAAAAAAAAATGTATTATTTTTCTTCTTCTAAAGATATATCTTTTTGTTCTTTCTTGTTTTTCACTTTATGCTGGTTCCAAGTTCCAACTCTTAAAAGTAAAAAATAATTTCAAAGTTGCTATTGTCTAATTAACCTCAAAAGTTTCGTCTCATATCCCTTCTTTCAGGTTTTTAACCAGACTTATTACGTGATGTACTAGACTACATCAATACCTACTTGTATTGTACATACATCCATTTTATAAGTAAATGAATGGCATCTTAAAGTACCTCAAATCATCGTTTGGACTAACAAAATACATCGTTTCACTAGATAGAACACATTGTACCCATATAACTATATAGAAAAACGAAAGAGTAAAAATCAGAACAAGTGAGTTTTACAATTGAATAGATAAGGCAGCGCGAAACAAGGATCATGGTGCGGGAATATATGCACTGTTTGACTCTAGTCGTAACTCGTACCGTGTATAACTACCACTTTACCCCTCTCTTAATCTCATTAATTGTTTTTCTTGTCTGTGTCTCAAATGTCATTATAAACGGGTAAAAGATCAGTTACTCTTTCTACATATGGCATAGCCTGAAAGGATGATATATATTACTTGACACGCGATTTTAAGTTATTGGATACTTCGTTAGTCGAGGTAGTGGCGATTCCACAGAGCAAAATGGTAAAAAAAAAGTTTATAATATTGTAAAACTTTACTACTATATTCCATATTTCAGTTTCTACTATGTTGCGCACGAAATGTTGTTATGTCCACCACGCCTTTGTGGTTATTGGCTAGTGATTATTAAATTAAACATGATTAGCAGTAATGATGATTAGTAAATAAGTGAATTGTCAAGTCATTAGTGAATTCTTTTGCTGTGAACATATATAAACAAACACAAACTATCAAACCAACAAAATTGTTTTTATAAACCAATTGAAACTCAAAAACTTATATATATGCTTTTGTACAGGATTAAATAGAGAGATTATGTTCGTAACATAAAGATGAATAAAAGCTTCAAACCAAAAACTCCTTTCTTACAAAAAAAAAAGAATATAATCTTTCCCACCAAAAAAATAACTATATGATTAAAAAAAATTAAGTTTGTACTTACCCTTTGATATTAGAATATATTCCACAACACAAACTGGGAAAAGCTGATTTCATTCATAATATATAACCAATATATTCAATCACCAGAATATAGTTGTGAATTTATTCTTCTAAACCCAAAAAGTATCTATTTTTTATATATACTATTAAGTAATTAAACAAAACAAACAAGAAATTAAACAAATCACCAAACCCATCAAAAATAATTACAAAAAGTAACGACGTTGATCGCATCACATGACCACTCTTTTTCTCTCTTCTTACCTTTCCCCTTTCCTTTCTCACTCACTGTCTTCTTCTCTTCACTCTCTCTTTTTCTTTGTCCATATGAACAAACAAAAACTCTGCAAATCTAACCTCTCTGTTTCCCCTTTACCACTCTCTCTCTCTTTTTGATCGTCAGACCTGAAGAACACTGTATTCTCTCTCACTCTCCTCATTTTAAATCTTCGCATTGTCCGCCATTCTTCTTCTACTCTCTATCTTTTGCTTTTCCCCAGATGAACTAGGGTTTTCTAGCTTCTTTTCTCCCTCTGCCGCCTCTTCTTCTTAATCGAACCAATGGGGAGAGACTTTCTTCTTCTGAGTATTCTCATTCTCCTCCTTTCCGGTTTTGTAGCTTCAGCTCCTTCAGCTAACTCTCCAGCAAGTAAGTAAAGTCTTCTCCTTTTCTCCTAACACACTCTGTTTCTACCTTTGCTTAATTGTTTCCTCTTTCTTCCCTCGCAGAGATTGTTAGTGGGTTCATCTCAAATCACGGCTCTTCACTCATGAAATGGTTATGGTCACTCAAAACCACCACCAAAACAAGTTCGACTCTTTTCCCCTTTTCTCTCCGATCATAAAGTCTTCACCTTTCACTGTTCCTTTCTCCCAAAAGATTCGATTTTTTTCATTTGATGGTTTCTTTGTTTTGATGAATTCAGCAATTGCAACGAGGTCGATGGTGAAATTCGAGAATGGTTACTCAGTAGAGACAGTGTTCGACGGAAGCAAACTTGGTATTGAACCTTATTCTATTGAGGTTTTGCCTAACGGAGAGCTGCTTATTCTTGACTCTGAGAACAGTAACATCTACAAGATTTCGTCTTCTCTTTCACTTTGTAAGTTATCTGAAATCACACATGTTTGTTAATGGACTGTCAAAGATCACTGTTTTGAAAACACACTGAGCTGGAGATTCTGTGTGATGTTTGGTACGGTTGAATGAACCGACGCTTCTTCTTTGTCTACACTTAAAACTGAATGCACATGGACTCTTTGTACAATGATGCTATTGAAGGATTCCTTTTTGTACTTTTAATTGAAAGTTCAGTGTGAGCTATATTACTATTTTATGGAGATTTGTTGTTATTCTTTGTCGTATCTGGAGTGAGGATGTCAGGGATGAGTATAATTTTATAGTACAACCTGACTTTTTCAAAGGTGAGATCTAAACACAAAAGTGTTTTTTCTATTAGTTGTTCAAGAATAGAAATAATGTCATGTAGTTATGATATGGTAATCATCAAGTCATTGAAAAGTGAAAGCGAATTCTTGATTGTTTTCTTGTTTTCTGCAAATATAGCTGCATTCTTGTTTTGCTGAATTATTGTTTTGGAATGTTTTTATTTACACTGGGGACAAACTATTGGTAACATTTGCAGATAGCAGGCCGAGACTGGTTACTGGCTCCCCTGAAGGATATGCAGGTCACGTGGATGGGAGATTACGTGACGCGAGGCTGAACCATCCCAAGGGATTTACGGTTGATGACAGAGGAAACATATATGTGGCTGACACGGTGAATAATGCTATACGGAAGATAAGTGAAGGAGGTAATAGCTTGTTTAAGCTTTTGAGATTGGATCGTAATTGCATTGATGAAAAGAGGGGTTTGATTGTAAACTCAGTGTATCTTGTACTGAGTTTGAAAGCTTAACTTGTAGGAGTTACAACAATTGCTGGGGGCAAAACGGCTCGCAATGGAGGGCATGTGGATGGACCAAGCGAAGATGCAAAGTTTTCCAATGACTTTGATGTTGTTTATGTTGGAAGCAGTTGTTCCCTGCTCGTTATTGACCGAGGGAACAGAGCCATCAGAGAGATTCAACTTCATTTCGATGACTGTGCTTATCAGTATGGAAGCGGGTTTCCTCTTGGTAAACTTACAAGAATACCATATGATATGGTCCAATATCCTCTTCTCTTTCTGTTTGCATTCTTTGAACCTTTGTCTCTGAACTCAATGTATTGCAGGGATTGCGGTTCTCGTAGCTGCAGGTTTCTTTGGTTATATGCTGGCTCTGTTGCAACGAAGAGTCGGTTCTATCGTTTCTTCTCATAACGTGAGTGTTTTAAAACTTCATTGTGACATATCAAACAGTACCCTGCCTTATTCTTCTTCTAAATCTGTTCAAACATTTCTGACACAGGATCAAGAAATGTTCGAAGCGGATCCTGATCAAAAGCCTATGAAACCATCCAGACCGTCTCTGATTCCAACTGGAGATGAGCAGCAAGAGAAACAAGATGAAAGCTTCCTGGTATCCCTAGGAAATCTCGCTTCAAATGCTTGGGTTTCTGTTATGGAGATCCTTAAAAAAAAGCAGTCAGCCACAAACTTTCAGCAGTACCATGGAACGACAAAGCAGTCTGCTGCATTTAGCACAACAGCTCCATGGCCGATTCAAGAGAGCTTTGTGATCCGAGACGAAGACGAACCTCCTCCTGTTGAGCCCAGGAACCAAACTCCAAGAAAGACTTATGCTTTTATGTCCAAAGACGCTGAGAAAATGCAGCAGCTGCGTCAGAGCCGTGCATTCTACAGTAGCTGGGACGCTGAGTTCCCAAACCAGCAGCAGCAGCAACAGCAAAAGCAAAAGCAGCAGCAGCATCGAAGGCATTACTCGTCGATCCCACATACTTATTATGAGCAGAACAGTGAGAAGACTAATGAGATAGTCTTTGGGGCGGTCCAAGAACAGAGCAGCAAGCGCACGGCTAAGCCTAAGGAGTCTGGAGATCAAATAAATAATACTAATACTCAACAGAATCTTCACTACAGAGCTCATTCAGTTAGCTACCCATATGGATACTATCCATATTCATGAAAACTCTCCGGTTTTGTGAATTTCTGGGATTATCAGTCTTATTGAATAAGATTATGCAGGGAATTACAATTTTTGGGTATAGGTGGGGTGTTGAGATTTATTGAGAGGGAATTGGCCAATCCGGAGTACTTAGATGCTCTTGTCTTGTATGAAAAATTGCAAACTTTTATTGCATGGAGTAATATATATATATACTTTTCTAGTAGCTTTCAATGCTTATCAAGTTCATTAGATATATCATACATCTGAGCTTGTGGTCGAAGGAGAAGCGAGTCTATTCCAAATGGTTTTATTGGTTTAGTATTTTGACGCAAACACACTTACATACATAGATCATTAGTTATATCCTTATCAGATGCAAATCATCGGAACCAATGCTGGTCCTACATCTTTAGAGATAAAAGACAAACAATTTATTAAAATGTGGTCCTTTACTTCTTACTGTTGTTGTTAATGATATTGTATTAGCAAATACCTAAACGTTATGTTCGACGAGTACATGAATTACTAGTGACATGAATGTACTTCTTGAATCGATAGTTTTGGCAGATTTTTTAGTATAGGTCCGGTACATATATACGCTGTTTAATCCAGGCCTTTTCAGTATCCTCCGTTGTTCTTTGGACGAATGTAAATTTTCTCCTGGAGTGGCAACCATGTATAAT
>KE156248.1:48505-59449 GCA_000411075.1 Sisymbrium irio | reverse complement strand
TTATTTCGCTTTTATAGATACATATATATTCTTATATTTAGTAAAGTTTACAAATAATAAAATAAAATCTCGCACTCTTAATTCTAAAATCTATAAAATTATATTAAATAAATATATGTTTTTTCTCTTTAAATAAATTTTAATTTGACTGAATTTAATATTTAACTTTGATATCAATAAGTTCTTTTTATTTTCAGTTTGAAAAGTTAAAAATAAGATAACTTGCATTAAAATTAACATTAATGACTGATCATATTTAAAAAAATAAGAATAAAAAATGTTGAAATAAAAAAAATTACAATTACAAAACATAGTTTACAAATTTTATCTTGTTGAAATTTTCAAATTAATTACAAAATAAATAAATATAAAATGTTTCATAAATATTTACATACATAATATTAAATATGTATTTTAAAAAAAAAGTTATTTTTTCTAAAAAAATTTGATTCTTATGAAATGAACTATTATAATATAGATGTGTATTTATGGATTAATATTATCAAAAACATAAAATTCTAATTCCATAGCAAAATCAAATTTGTGGCCAAATAAAACGAAAAAAAATGGAATCCAATAAAGTGAAAAAATAAAGGTAACAAAACAAAACCCAATAGTAAAATCAGATTTGTGCTTTAATAAAAAAAAATATACCCCAATTGAAAGGACATGTGGCACATTCTTAGAGTTTTAAAAGAAAAAAACCTACTTTATTATAATTAATTATTCATTTATTTTTTGATTTGAGATGTTAAAAATAAGATAAGTTGTATTTAAATTAACATTAATGACTGATCATACTTTTAAAGTAAGAATAAAAAACAAACATATTTGTTATTTTTATTACAAATTTATGGTAGAAATACATTCAATGGAGAAACAATTATAGACTATATTAATATCATTATCACATAAAAGGACAAAATGATGAAATAAAAAAAAATTACAATTGCAAAACATAATTTACAACTTTTACCTTGTTGAAATTTTCAAATAAATATAAAATTTTCAATAAAACATTTACATACATAATATTAAATATGTATTTTTAAAAATATATTTTGTTTTCTAATATTTTTCGCTTTTTATGAAATTAATCATTATAATATAAATGTGTATTGATGAATTAATTTTATCAAAGAAATAAAATTCAATTTCAATAGCAATATTAGATTTATGGTCTAATAAAATGATAAAATAGTTAAGCCCAATAAAATGATAAAATAAAAGTAAAAAAGCTAAACCTAATAGCAAAATTAGATTTGTGGTCCAATAAAAAAAATATAGCCCAATTAAAAGAACATGTGACACATTCTCATAACTCTAGAAAAATGAATCCTACTTTATTATATAAGATTCATATGAATATTTGTTCGTTTTCTTGTATTGGAAGCTTAATTCAAACCTAACCAAATTTAGCTCATAACTTGGTCTTAATACCACATTGAAGAGCCGCATTGATATTTATATTTCTTTAAATCAGCTTTGTATTTTTTTCTAATTAATTGTTGAACCAAAAATATTTCCAAATACAATAGTAGAATAACATGTTTATTCTGTTGATAATTAAATTGATTTTATTCATGGCGTGACCGAACTAATTATACAATTTTTAACCCAAAGATTTGTTTTTCTATATATATAAATTGCTTTCATCATTTAATGTATGGTCACTTAACTTGACCCAATGGTCAGAGTTCTAAATTTATTTGAAAATCACTGCTAAGATTTATGTATTAGTTGGGTATATTACGGCATTTACCACTGCATTCGGCGAAAATATTCAGTTATATGTATGTGTTCGAATTTGTGTAATATTTTTTTATCCAATTTGTATGGTATTCAAATCAATTAATTATTGTTGTTATGAATGGGTATATAGTCTAAATAAGCATCATCAGAAACTCGCCGGCCTAGCGTCAGACACTCAGACCTAAATATTTAGGAATTAGGGAAGAAATTAAATAACGTAGAACCATCATCATAACCTAACATTTTTGTTGGATGAATCTGAATCCACTAACCATTACAGTATCAAATACTTGGACTGTAACGGAAGGTTGACGAGAAATGACACCTTTCTTCAATTCTGTATAATAAAAATATCGAGTCATCAATTTTATCATTATTCAATTTGGACCCCAGCATCTTCATATTTTCCTTATGTGGGACCCTAATCAACCGCAGCCACGAAGTAGACAAAACGCCTGGCCCGCTAAATATATTAATTTGCTGATTGTGATTACAAGATTTTACGTTGCTTATGTCAGCCAAATGCATTGTCGTTTCTTTTTGGTTTTTAGCGCTTAAAATATTACTTCACGTTCAATGGATATTTGAACAAAAATCTGTGCTTGCAATTTTAGAATATGTTAGTGGAAGTCTAAGGTAGTAGTAACCCATTATTAGTTCACAATAATGGACTTAGTTAGAAAGAAAGAGTTTTGTGATCCAGTGAGATGCATGCTACTAAATTAATAATCCAGTGAGCTCGATGTTTGGAATGAGTCGTGTTTAAGAGTGTAATGTAACTACTATATTAATCCTAATAACTACCACAAACATATTTGAATATAGAATCATATTGATTATTATCGATGGTGTAGTGTTTGAATCGTTTGATGGTATACTGTGTTTCATTGATGGATATTTTGCGCTCTGCGATGTTTGACAAAAACTAAAATTGTTTTAGTTTGAGACAAACAAAATATAAAATAATAAGAGGTAAGTTTGTTGGGTTGCTGAAGGAAAAAGAAAGAAAGTTTTGTTGGATCTTACTTTATTTGACTAATCAGTAGTTAAGTGAAAAAAAATATGTTGATTTTGCCAAGCTCTAAAAGTGTATACAGTTTCCTCTATATTAAATTTATTTTTACTGTCTAATGTTGATACAAAACATTTTTCCTTCATCTATATTGTTCAGAGTATCTATCAATTAGATATATCGTTGTTTTTTTCTACTTGCTGAAAAATTATGAACCAGAGTCCAGACAAATCTCCAAGCTTGTGAGAAATTAGATATTTTTGTACCATCTACTATTGCAATCGCAATGGCAATGCTTGAACTATATCGATCATAATAAATCATTCAACCCCCAAACTACTATTAATTAGTTTAGATATATCATTTGTTCTTCACATTATCTAAAACTTTTAGTCAATATGTTAGGGGAAAAAACACAGAATCACTCAATATCCCCTCGTTATATAGAAGGATGTATATCATGATATTTACTGATGTAAGTCGTAAGAAATATATTGCCCTTATGTCCAAACTCAGGGTGTTAGAAATATCAACAACGAAATGGCATTCACGCAATCGCTGATTATTAGTTGGCATTTTGATAATAATTAAGTCGGACGATATATAAAGAGAACCCACGTACGTTCCAAATTAATCATGCTCTCTTAATACGTTATAAGACGAAGCGCGACGTAACTACACTAATAAAATGATCTTTAGATATCACACTATTTGGATTTATGTTTAAACACATCCCAGGAAATAAAAATAAAAAGTTAACTGACGTAAGCATCTCACCCTTAGTGCAACGTTGGAGTCACTCGTGTAGCTTCATCACGCTAGTAAAGTAGCTTCACCTCTTCGTGAAAGGTTATATCTGAAAAATAGATAATGATAAATATAAAAGGAACTGTGTGAAAATTCCTCCCTCTATATATGATTAGAGAAATTAAACCAATAATTTCGTATCTTCTCCAATAGCATTGAAGATCTTCTTCACCTCTCTTTCTCTCTCCCTCTCTCTCCCCATCTATCTATATTTCCGATATCCTTGGAGCTATAAAACGTCGTGCTTTTTTAAAATTTAATAGTCTAGAGGGAGAGAAATGGAGGTGAAGGTTAGAAAGGAAGAGTTTATGCCGTTTGTGGCAATGGTGATAATGGAGGCATGCACGATTGCTCTTACGATAATGGCGAAAACGGCTTTAACAGGAGGGATGAGTCCTTTCGTGTTTGTTGTGTACACAAATGCTTTCGGATCTATTCTTCTTCTTCCTTTTTCTTTCTTCTTCCACAGGAATGACAGGTCAGTCTACTTGATCCATATACTTTATAATAAAGTCATAATAAGCATGTCTTCACTAATTAATCAATCTTAATTCTTTTTCTGGTTTTTGGTTTATTTGATGATATTCATGCAGAACTGAAGAATCTATCTTTTCTTGGCCACTCCTCGTTCGTGTTTTCTTTTTAGGTTTCACCGGGTGGGTACATACATCATCTCTCTTTATTTTCTTATGAAGTTTTTAGGAGCCAAATATTTTCTTTGCAATAACAATAATAATACGAGGTCCAGGTTACGAAGCCTGTCTACGTATCAACAACCAAGTGGTTTGATGAATATTATATTAGCCACATGACATGGATTCCACGTCATTTTTGGAAAATAGACAAGACTGCGTGCCGTTTACTCGGTTTTATAATATAAACAAGGGTACAACTAGCCAACTAGGCCTAAAGATATTTTAGTATCTTCCAACATCGTGACGTTCCTTTGTGAGCGGCATACATCACACACCATTATTTCTTCGTGTAGTTAATATAAAATAAATAAATAAATTTGCATGCGTTGTGTCTAATTATGTTGCCTTCTTGCTATCACACACGTACTAGCATGCATTTTTAACGTACTTAAAATGTTATGCATATGAACACACATGGTTATATTGAAACATTCTTTTAATATGTGAAGGATATTTCTGTTCCAAAACTTGGCATTCGTGGGACTAAGCTTCAGCTCACCCATAGTGGTATGTGCAATGGGATTACTCATTCCTTCGTTCTCCTTCTTGCTCAATCTTATTCTCGGGTAAGCCATCTATCTTCACCATTTCAAATCTACTTAGATGTAACTGTTTCCAAATACATTAGAGGCAGAGGCTTATAGCTATCCATGCTTATATAGAAGGAGCAAGTTGGATTGGAGAAACACGAGCACGAGGGCTAAAGTGATGGGAACAATAATCTCATTAAGCGGAGCATTTGTTGAAGAAATGTACAAAGGTCCCTTCATAAGACCAGCTTCCTCTGCTTCCCCAACTCGTCTTCTTAAATCAATCCCTAAGCTCTTCGTCTACTACAACATCCCGGACAATTGGTTCCTCGGCTGTATATTTTTGGCCGCCGCTGTTTTTTCTGTCTCCCTCTTCAATGTTATTCAGGTATATTCAACGATAGTGTAAACCACCTAATTAATACTGAAACCATCTTTATACAATTTATTCAATTTTGAGCGTAACTTATTCTTTTAAAAAATCTTTTGCAGACAGGGACGGTCAAAAAGTATCCACTTGTTATGAAGGTGGCTTCGTTTTACAGCATGGTCGGGACGATTCAGTGTCTAATCTTCTCGTTGTTTATGGAAAGAGACCTAAGTGCATGGAAGATCGAACTTAACTTCGATCTTTTCCTCATTGTCGCCACGGTAATTAAGTTTATTCTTTTTCAAGTTAAACAATTTATACACAATAAAAGAACCAAGTAATCGAATAGCTCACAAGCCTATCATGATGTGTAATATGAAAACAGGGAATATTCGGAAATGTGATTCGAACAAGTGTACACGTAAAGTGTACCCAAATGAAAGGACCCTATTACGTACCATTATTCAAACCCTTTGGTATCTTTTGGGCAACACTCTTTGGCACCAGCTTCTTCGTCAACAGTCTTCACTACGGCAGGTCAGTTAACAGATTCATAATTCTTTTTTTTTTTCCTGAAAATTTAGTTTTATTAATTTTTCATCCCGGAAGGGGCACGAGAACAGAACCCTCCGACGATGGGTTGTATAAAAGTGTGGCTAATACGAACTTATACTTACCTTAGTAGAAGACATCAGAAATAATCGATTTTGCTTTTTAGCATAATGTTACCATGCATGAGTATTGAGTATATGTTTGGCGCGTGGGTGCAGTGTCTTAGGAGCAGCCATAGGTGGCGTTGGATATTATACAGTGTCCTGGGGACAATTGAAGGAAACCGAAGAAAAACAAAATCCAAAGGAAGAAAGAAAACCCATCAAATCTATTCATTATAACACAGAAGAGCAATACAAAGTTCCATTGCTTATGAATCAGGAAGAAAGTCCTGTGTGAATTTTGTATTATATATTTTTTTCTTAGGAAAGAATAGAAGGGCGCTCAAATATTTTTTGGCCCTTTTCTTTCTATGGCGTGAATAAGAAGCAATGCGTTTGAGAGTGCGTTGTAAGTTGTCAGTGTCAATGGGATTGCTGAAGTAGGCTTTTTGGTCCGAAAAGCAAAACCCACCCAATGTAAATACATGTCTTTGGATATCTAAAGCTCTCTATTATGTTTTATGTAAATAATTTTGGAATCATGGATCGACTATTGTATTCCCGGCCGCTACTAAAATGCACTTCCATTGATGCGAGGAATCGAATTTCCTTTTACTAATATAAAATTAGCATTAATGGTGTTGACAGATTCTTTAAATTTAAGTTTGACACACGCCTGTGCTTGTCCAAAATTAAAGAAACATGTGTAGAAAGAGAAACTCCATGATATATTAGGGTTTCCATTTTGTGCAAGTTACTAAGGGGTAACCAAATCATTTGAAAAGAGATTGACGATGCCTTGGGTAAGTGAAAGTTTGATATATCTGTTTTCATGAACATATATAAAAACAAATTAAAACAACCGAAACGAACTAGAATCTGGATATAGCTTGATATAGGTGAGACTAGGTCAATATCACTTAACATTAAAACCAACCAAACAAAAAGAGAGAGAAAAAGGCTTATCTTCATCTTCTTAAATGAACTAAAAGCTTTACCTCGTTCTCTTTTGTGTGTTTAGCTTTGATATAACACGAGATGAGTTCTGGATTTTAAACAGATGGGCCTAATACGAAGTTCTGGTAAAAGCCCATACGAATGTGCGCGATGCTATTGCAGTAGTAAGAAAAGAGTGGTCTTTGATTTGGTGGCAGTTCGCTACTCACTAGGTTATTTAAATTTAAATTCGAATAATTTGGTATGATTTTCTATTTAATTTGATTCGGATTCGTAAATTCGCTTTGGGACGGTCTTGGAATTTTGCCAGCATACATAGATCAATCCTCCATAGTACGATGTGGATTATTTAAAGGCGGCAAGAGGAGATAAAAGAGCTGGCAAAAAGTTAAAACCGTTTTTTCCCCGAGGACAATAAAAAAAAAAAAAACCATTTTCTCGAAAATTTTGTTTTTTTACCTGTCTATTGTATTTGGGTAAATGAAGATTCTCTTCTTCACAAGAAAGACAAAATATGTCTCTTGAAAGACAAATAAAATATGTGGGAAATAAAAGACAAACACACACACATCTGTGGGTCTTATGCTCTCTGCACAAATGAAGAACCCGAAAAATTCCTCCAAAAATTAATGGCGGTGCCCATCCCTCTCTTTGCCAGTTGCCACCTTATTCCACAAAAAGTCCTCTTATAAACAATGACACTACAAATTGTCAAATACTACATTTATAACCCCAATTGATTAATAAGTTTCAATTATTTAGACTTTCGGCTCAACATTATTCTAAAGCTATTTAAAAATAAAATAAAAATATATTAGTAGGCCAATAAACTAGTGTTCCTTACAATGTCCACTTGATAGCCAACTGCTTGATAGTATAACTACTACTACAACTCGGCTACTATTTAAGAAAACTAAAATTGTTGACGCAGTACATCATACAACAAGTGTAACTCTACTTAGCCTTCAAACAAATCCCCCCAAAAAAAAACAAGTGGAATTGCAAATTTGCAATCATAAACGCAGCTATGAATCTATATCCAACTGAAATATTCTACCACCCGTCATCCAGTATTTACAAATGTTACAGCAAATTAGTTAGACGTAATAAATTAGATTAAATATATTGCAACAAAAACAAATAACTTCACCTATTACTCAATTAGTAGTTGGTTGAAATACCCATCAAAAGAATTAAAAAAAAACAAAAATTCAAGTATTTTTACTGTGATTTAAATTACGAGAGACTCCTGAAATGGCAAAAAATACACGAAGCTCCACATGCTCCGAAATTTAGTTCGAAAATTTAGGTTTTAGCGATCAAGTTACAAAAACAAAAAACAAAATAATATTTTTTTATTGATAAATCTTAAATTCAAACTATCTTTCGTACTCCATTGTTTAAAGACTGAAAATGATAAACGACCAAAAATGTATTCATCCCCATGTTTTTAAAAATCTAATCCAAGAAAAGAAGCTAATTACATGTCAAAGGAACAAATGATTACACCTTTGGACATATGCATATGTATAATGATATCATAGGATCACTTCCACAATCATCCTTCATCATTTAGACCTTCCATCGCCGCAACATCTCTATCATAATCTCGTTCCACGTGTCGACCGGACCAGGCAAACACCAATGCAAACAATCATTATGAACTGTCTCCGGCACACCGTTCTTGAACGGTAACTCGTACATGTACGGACCAGGATGTCCGTCTGGTCTCAACACTGAAATCCCCGTCACGTCTAACGCTTCTAGTCTCACGTCCGCTTCCGCCTCCGCTTTCGCTGCCGTAACTTCCTCCATCTCTATCCGACGCATCTCCAAGTCCAAACCTTCTAGAACCTTTCCCTCTTCGTAGGGCTCCGTCATGTTACACGCGCCGAGACTATCCCAAGGTCGGCCTTCGAAGTGAGAAGGCGAAAACGTCGTCAAGATCACTTGGCGGCGATTTCCCGCCACTGCCTTCAACGTCGTTCTTATTGCTTTTCTAAACACATCGAAAAACCCTATCTCGGTACAGTTGCTTGCTTCGCAAGAATGACATCCCAAAGCCTCACCAGACTCGTAATAAACCGCCGGATGTAAAAACCAATGTCCCACGGAGACTACGACCGTATCAAAACGTTCTAAATCATTGCCCCATCTCTCATCCACACGGTCTAGGTGCAATACGTTGTGGTCCAAGTTTCCAGATTTCTCCATACCGGCCACAAGAAACGGGGACCAGTAAACCGAGACCGTGACGTTGTGAGATGCAAACCGCCACTTTCTGAATTTATTGTCTTCTCCGTTTCTGTAAACAAGATCGGGGCTAGAGACGGTAGAGAGAAAACAGATAAGAGACTCAAGCTGATTTCTAGCCATGGAGTCGCCGACAAAAGCAAGATGCTTGTCTCTCATGAGATCAAGAAACCGGTTAGCGTCGAATCTCGGTATATCGCATTGGTTCGGTTTCCATTTCCAGTAAAGATAACCAGAATCTGGTCTGCCGTGGCGGAAGCAGTTCTGACCATCTTTGATTGTTCCGCAGCTCGAGCCGTTGTAGACTGGACCCACATCGTCTCTTACCCATTTCCCTTTGGTATAATCGCATAAAGCTTCTTCTTCCTTTATAAGATCAAAACTCTCTTGGGTTTCTTCTTCTGCAGATCGACACAAAACAGTTCAAGCCATCGTGTATCCATATATAAACAATCATAGTGAATAGTTTCAATATTTACCTTTAGAAGAAGAAGAAGAGTAGCTAGTGATCACAACGTGTGCTGCAGTATCTTCAAGAGTGGTGTCATCAAAGGCTGAGAATGGGTTATAAAAGCAGAGACGAAACAGAGCGAGTGGTATAAACGCTAAGACTATAAAAACAGCGATCTTCCTCTGACTTAGACAATTCTGTTGCTCTTTTAATCCCATTTCAGGAATATAGGAGAACCTTGGGGTTTACTTCTTTATTTTTATTTTTTTGGCCTTCTTGATTCTTGTTGTATTGATTATTGATATGGTGTTCTTTTTCCATGTACATGTCACATCGGTTTTGGTGGTTGTTCTGTTTTATGTGGAAGAGACGAATGGTTCAATGGTTTTGGACCATGGGAGGAATATTTTTCTCAAATCTTTATTATTATAGTATATCCATGTCAAACTGTAACTATGCATAAATTTATTTATTTATTTTCTATATAAAAATAATCGATGTTTGTTCTTACAGTAAACAATGGTCTTCTTTTTGCTTTTTTGGGTTTGAAAATTCTAAAAAATAGTCTATCGCATGTAAAATGGATTTAATAATTGATAGTCTAATTACGTATAAAAATACAAAATAGTTAGAAATAAGACTCTACTTGCTTTGGTCATGAAGTTGTATACGATGGGTTATATAAGTCTGGAAATTGTAACAGTAAATTTGACGTATTATCCCCTTATTATTAATTATTAAAAGAAACTTCGTGTGATACACGGGATAAAAAATTCATATATTTATTTTTAAAATAAAATTTATATTATTATATTATTAATAGGTAAAAATAAAAATTAAATTAGCTAAATTTGATTTTAATTATATTCAATCGATTCACAGTAACCAGTTTTTGAACAAAAAATAGTCTAAAATGTTTTTCATTTAATATATAATAGATATATATATTTTTATTGTAAATTTTATCATTAGTTTCATGATAGATCTATAATTAAGCAAATATCTTCTAAATTTTGTTTTAAAAAAATAACTAAATATCTAAGTATAAACTTTATTCAGTTTTTTAAAATATTTTATATATAAATCGAATTTAAAAGATTTCATTTAAATAATTGATTATAATATATGGTTAAAATTAGAATATTTAAATTTTTTGAATTATATTCTGTTGCTATTGTTATTGTAAAAAAACAATTATTGAAATGCTGATTTATGATTACCATAACTTTACTACTAATTCATTAATTGATTAAGAGCGTATTTAAAAATATACATTAAAAAAAGTAACCAAAAGTTTAAGGAAATAAACATTTAGTAATTATATTTATGTCTTATCATATCAATTTAGTAATAAGTTAAGATTTATTATAATATACCTTAATTTACTATTTAATCAGTAATGATACAAAACAATTGACTTAGCAAAGTTATCCCATCTATAGTGCATATGATTTAATTATTGTA
>KE156248.1:37046-48016 GCA_000411075.1 Sisymbrium irio | reverse complement strand
TTTCTTATAAGATGGTTAAAAATATTTGTAAAAGTATTATAATCATTTTTATATACCATATGATTTCAAAATCATATTTAATAAAATTTTGATTATCTTAAAATTATAAATATATAATAAAATATTTAAATTTATATTTTATTCCGATTATGGTGTAGATTATTATCTAATTGATTATTATAATGAAGCTAAGGAGATTTATTGATTCCATGATTCTTTTTTTATTATTAGTTTGTGGCTTGTGGTGGAGCAGCCAGTTGTATTTGATCAGTGAGTGGCCAGTCTGAAATTGGCCCGTATCTGATGGCTTTTTTACACTGAGTAGATGAAGTGACGAAATTATCCCTTGAGGCAGTGCGTCGATGACATTCTTTGTTCCTTGTGCGTGTCAGGGCAAAGTTGTCTGCGTTTCACTGAAAATGGTCTCTGTCAATAATATAACGTGCCGCGATGTCATTTGATGATCTAAGCTAATTAATTATGAATCCTCTAAGAGGATGGTGACAACCGACACTAAGCAATGTAGATCGAAGATTACTTAGGTGCTTTTATTGAATTTTAAGCGTTTCTTTCCAATAATGTTGTCTCTTTTTCCGTCTTGGACATTCGATAAACAACAAACTCAATAAATTACTGTTAGATAAAGTCATAAAACTGATTTTTGAAGTTGGGCCTTTTAAAAGTTCAAGGAAAAAAAAAAGTTAAGACAATTTCTCATAAAGTTGTTTAAATCCGTAATAATTAAAATTGCGGAGACCTTTTTGTACGGATTCAATGATTTGATGGCATAGTCAACGTAGAGATGATTTTACCCACCAACATGTAATGATTTTTAATCATTTTATTAGACGGTAAACAATTCTGAGAGCACTTTGTTAAAGGTGATTGCTAGACTCAGCTAATAGATAAAAGAACAGTTTGTGTTATTTGATCGGATTAGCAACCAATCGTAGATAAAATAATCGTCGATAGAAAGATGGATGCTAACTTAAATGTAAAAGAAGGATCACTAACACTTCGAAAATAATACAGAGCATTACATATTTAACAACGGTTGGTCTTGAAGTTAATTAGAACAATATGGAACTATTGGGCACGGATACAAATTTCCCGTGGAGGAAAAAAATAACAATTTTGTGGATCCAAAAGCGCATTTAACTATAGTAATTTCTCTGTTTGAAATTAAATACGTAAAAGGAAAACTTGTAAAGTTAAGAGTTGTCCATTCAATCAAAATTAATTAATAGCTGTAAAAGGGGATGAAACAAGGATTATGTGGAAAACGCATGTGCAGGATGGACTCACACAACATGTGACCTCAAAGATGTGTTCTAAATTTGCAATGAGTGGCTCGACTTGTTGTCTGCATCTACGTTAAATTTGGTCCATTTCATCGTTTTTCCATGTGCCCTCCTCTTCCCGACCATTCAAATTGTTAGCCAAACCAATCATCTTAGTTTAATCGTCAATTATGACCACCGTTCATTTATACAAAACATTTGCCTTAGACCAAAAAGACATTGTGGTAAGACAAATTCAATTTTATTTAGAGAAAATCTAGGCTAAACATTTTAGTACCCGACATTCACGAATCAAGACTGACGTTCGAGATTTTAAAAATCAAAAGCAATGACAGCAGATAACGGTGATGTAGTAGCTCACCAGCTTCCCATCTCCTCTTTTGACAAAATAAAAGGATTAGATTAATTATATATGCCAGTTGGACCGCTTCACTTTTCTGTTTATATTTACAATAAGAAAAATCGATCTTATTAGGTAAATTGTTTCAGTTATCAAATCATTGCTTGCGAAAAATAATAGAAACTTCACCCATTTTCTTAGACAGTGGATATGAGGACTCACATATATACGATTCTAAGCAAGTGTTGCGAGATTGATGAAAAAAAAAACTTGGATTTTAACACACGTCAGAAAATACGATGTATAAACGATTTACCGAATAAATTCCAAAATTTATGATAATCGCAAAGTTAGGCCCGTTTAAACTAAAATTCTAATCGGGGCAAGTGAAGCTCATTAAAAGTTCAAACGTAACAACTGAAGTTTAAATGGGTCTTTAATTTATGTGGACTGAGTTCTTATGGTTACAGAATCTAACGTTAGAATTTAAGATATTTTTTCAACCGTCAGTTTTCATGAAACCGTGATTAAGTTCTTGTGTTAAGAAGATAACAATAAAGATTTATTTATGATATGATTGTTAAACAGAAAACTGTTAATCATTGTGTTATTGTGTGAGAAGTATGTTTGAATCTTGATTCAATAGTAGCGTTTTCTTCCTCGGCATTCTGGTTGAGACTATGCATTTGCTGCTGTGAAAAAGCCTGTAAATCAGCATGAAACCTCATATTTTTTTTACTGTAGGTTCTTATGCTGAGATAATTTTCATGGCATTTGCTGAAAGAATTATGCTATAATGTTCGATAGAGTTGTCGCTATAATGTTCAGAGTAGAGTTGTCAAAGGAGTTGTCAGCTAGTTTTTGCTATCGTTGGGCGAGTTTGACTATTAGTTTCGAGAAAGTTATAGGCTACTTATGTTATGTCAATATACTACTATTTATTTTGCTATCTCCTAGATTGTCACATTATAAATATTTTGCTGTTACGTTAATAACACAAACGGCCATATTATTATTATTAATATTATTATTCAAATAATATTTCCATGGTGTTGTTGTTTTAGATACCTTATGGAACAAGATTTGGATTTGGTAGTGGAAACTCTTTCGTTCCAGTTATTAGAACACAATTGATCATTGTAGCTGCCAACATGGGCCTGAAGAAGAAATTTTTTGCTTATAGGATCTTGTGCAACTAATGGAGCTTACTTCCTCATGGATGGGAACATGACGAAGGTGGTGGTGTTCAAACCGGAAGATGAAGAAGATGAGGAAGATGGTGGTTGGAGGAAACGAGAAAATGCCAGTAGAGAGGTGGCTGCATACCTGTTAGATCTCTCCAACCATAGAGAAGATAATGGATTTCGAGGTGTCTTTCCAACAACAATGATTACTTGCATGGATTTCAAAGGGGACAGAAAGAAAAGTTGGACAAAACTATTTATACACAATTCATACCAAACAAGAATTGGTATTCCATGGTGGAAATTAATAAAATTTTCAGTATCGAAAACTTTCAAAAGATGACATTTTTAGATATCCAATCAATCATGACGAGTGTTTTCCAAAGAGTTAATTTCAGATCTAGCAAAAGTTTTTAATTAAGGCAAAATAATCGTATGCAAGATTAATATTAAATTATCTATTTATCATAAGTGAATTATACATGCAATATATTTTATATATCAAAACCAAGGAAACAATTATAAAAACGAATTTTGATTAGAAAAAAATACTCAAATCAGAAACATATTCCATTGTATGATAAATAATTTTTTTTCGCTTTTATGCCGATGAGTTCCAATTGCATTATAGAAAGTACAAAATTTGTGCTTTTGTCTCCAAATCAACAAAATATAATATAAAGCATCTTTTTGAAATTTTTATTATTTTAGACTAAACCATTCAGTTTTTAGATTAAAATTTAATTTTATATATTTTATTCATTCATATAATTATGATTAATATTAAAATATTATTTATTGTAAGTTTAAATATATAAATTGTGGTTGATGTGTATCATTCATATCTTTTATCTAAAATTGTTTATTTTTACATTAAAAATAAAAATATAAAATCCTTTTCTCTAATTTAAATTTTTAATCTGCATATTTAATAGATTTTAGATTTTTTGTGTTTATTGTTTTTTATCTTTTTTAAATGTCTGTATATTTTTGTTAATTATTGATTATTTATAATTTAAAAATTATTATTTTCGAATTTAAAATAAAATATAAATTAACTGAAGTTAACTCTCTTATAAATTAGCGGTGTTAAATGAATACAGTTTAAAAAAAATTAATATAATATATTGGAAAATATAAGTGTATTAAATTGATAATAAAAATAAATATTTGTGTATTAATATGAAGATTCTTAATTTTTTTAAAGTGATAAATGTCAAAATTGATATGATGAGGTGGACACCTTAGATGAGAACACACTGTATTTAATTATATAAAAGATTGTTGATATTTTCAATTAGATAAAATTAGTCTAGGTGGTGCTTGATACTACTACTAAACCTACTTGCAACATAGGTGGGACAAGACTAATCCAAAAACAGCTTCTTGAACTTGTCACGAGTTAGTCAGAATGCACCAAATCCGAAGATAAGTGGTTCAACGAACCCGAACAGGATCAACCTTTGACCCAAATAGGGCACAGAAGTGTTCGGACCCAAGGCTCATGACCATTAAACCTTTGAGTTTGTACCCAGCATCTTTCCTTTCATTTTATAATTTTCAACGCAATAAGATATTGATTACCACTATTATCAACTTTAGAATGTATCGTAAATAGTAGTTTATACCGTGTGTTATTTTTTCACCTTATTTGTCTTCTACGCTGGCATGTCTTATTAAGCCAAAGCTTCCCAATCATTCATTACTTTGCCTGAAATATTTCTATTTTCACTAATTTCCATTTACGTGATCATGCCTTAACGATGCCATTCTATTTTATTTTATTTTTCTCTTAAAAACACTTAAAATAGTCATGCCATTCGTCTAGCATTCTTCATTTCCAAGAGAGAGTAAAAGGTTGAAATTAAGTAAGTTAAGTAATAAAGATAAAAACACTGAATAGAAAATCTGATCGAAGAATATAATGAATAAACCTAAACACTGACCGACCACTTGCTTGGTTCTAACTTAGGTGAGCACATGGTTGTCGTGTTTCCCTGTCCGATTGTGTTTCCATCACATTGCTGTTTATTATTGATCAATCTGAATCATATATATATAATACTCGAGATTTATTTAGGTCTAAGCCTAAGAGATGAGGATCGCAAAACTCATTCTAAGCAAGTGTTTGTGAGATCGATAGTAAACAAGTGAACTTAGATTTTAACACACATTAGTAAAAAACCATGTATAAACGATTTTACTGAACAAATTCAAAAATCAATGATAGTTGAGCTTAGATTTTAACACACATCAGGAAAAAAACGATGTATAAATGATTTAACTGAGCAAATTCAAAGATTTATGATATATTCGCAAAGTTAGGCCCGTTCAAACCAAAAATATAGTTGGGCCATTCGATAGTTCGAAGTGAGGCCCATTAAAAGCTCAAACATAACAAACATAGGTTGTTTGTAGAGGCCTTTGGGTTGAGTTCTCATTCACGGTTACAAATTCTGACGTCAGAGTTGAAGATATTTTCCCACCGCAGTTTTAACAAAATCGGGCGGGACTCAGAAAATCCACCGGCGGGAGAGCGCGAGAGGAAGGTTCGATTCGAAGTCACCGCCATGAGTCCAGAAAGTGCGACGGAGATCGAAGTCGTAGGTGGAGAAGAGGGAGATAAGTTCGAGGTGGGGAAGATATACGATGTCAAGCTGACGACTGGATTCGAGTTCAAGGGAATCGTCTTGGCATATGATCCTCTTCTACACATCGTGATCTTCCATATCCTTTATCGATGTTATTCTTATCACCGTAGCTTCTTGATCATCTTTTGCTTCGCGTACTTGAATTTTTGTTTGTTGCGGTGGTCCTTGACGTTGGATTTTACAAGAGGGAACTAAACCGGAAACTGGAAATTCGATGAGTACAACACGACTTGTGAATGCGAGTTTGATATCTAGGCTTGCGTATGTAGGGAAGTGCAAGGATCCGCTCGCTTCGAAAGAGCGTTTGATTGATCTTTCTGGACTCGTAGAGAAAGAGGAGATCGCTATTAGGTGATTTAGTTTGTTGCAATCTCTTTTATGATTCAGGTGTTTTGATTTGATTTGACGAGATCACGCAGGAAAATCAAGAGCATTGGTGTTGGTGTTACCGCAGAGGCGCAGAAGATCTTCGACGCTTTATCTAAGACGTAAAGATCTTTTGCTTCTTCTTTGAATCTTTTTTGTTTTGTTGTTGTGTGGTTTAGGTTAGTTCTTGTGTTAAGAAGATAACATTAAAGATTGATTATGGTTTGATTGTTAAACAGCAAACTGTGAATCATTGGGATTCTTCTTGGTATTAGATATTGTGTTATTGTGTGAGAGAAGTATGTTTGTTTGTATTGCTCTTGGTTTGCAGAAGTTGCATTCTTTTTGGGACTATGCATTTGCTGCTGTGAAACTGCCCGTGAATCAGCATCAAACCTCATATTTTGTTACTGTAGATTCTTATGCTGAGCTATTTTTCATAGCATTGCTGAAAGAAATATCCTATAATGATCGAGTAGAGTTGTCAAAGAAGTTAATCAGCTAGTTTTTTGACAATTAGTAAGGTTATAGGCTACTTATGTTGTGTACACTGAGATTTCTTCGTTTGGCAATTAAGAACCGCTCGTGGAAGATGGTTGTAGGGTCTATCTTGATGTTGTCTTATGTCAGTTGATGAAAGCGTCAGGGCAACGAAACCGGAAACATTTACACTTTTTAATTGGATGTTACGACCTGCTGCATTCCAGGCTTCGTGTAAAGTGGGTAAACAAAGACATTCTGGTATCGGGATCAGAAGTGCGTATTTGTAGCCCGTACCATGCTGATTGTGTCACTGGAGGAACTACTGAGGCTAGGAATCAAATCAAGAAAGTGGTAACTCTCAATACCAAATTTATAAATGTACTTTCTTGCATTCACACCTTAGGATGATATTTAATATAGTTTTCTGTCACAGCTGAAGCGGCTGAGACAGCAGTTGCAACTTGGCACTGGAGGCAATTGAAGTCTCTTCCCCGAGTAGGGTCAAGCCGCTACTATCCAGAGAAGTACTCTTGGCTTGTTGGTACCTTGTGTAAATTTGCTGCTTCATGACCGCAGAGTCTGAATAAGAACACAGAGAGCGTTAATGTTTTCTTCTGTATAGCAAATTTGAATATCCAAAAAAAAAAAACTTGTTTAGAAACATAATACTCGCTAATAATAAGATCAACATTTTCATTTTCTTCTTGTTACAGTGAAACTGAAAGCTGTATAGTGGATCGATGGCTTGAACTACGATCATATACTTTAAAAGATTTTTTAGAGTATTTTTTAAAAGTGTTTTCTCAATTAGGATTATAGAGATTGTCTAACTATTTTCCTTTAATCAAAACGATTATTAAAATACTCCCCCAACCCAAACGATTAATTTAAGGAGAATACGTGAAAGAGGGACGAAGATAATTAACAAGTTAGGGTTCAAAAATTGGGTCGCCGCCGATGGATATACGAGAAGAAGAAACGGGAGATGGAGAGAGAAGAATACAATCTAAAGAAGAAGAGAGTATTGGTAAGTTTGTCGAGCTGATTCCTGATATGACTCCTGAGATACTCTTGAGACTGCCCGCTAAATCTGCCGTTAGGTTCCGTTGCGTCTCGAAGCTATGGTCGTCCATCACTACTCGTCCAGAATTCATCAGGTCGTTCGCGATCCAGTCTTCAAATCAGCTATGTCTTCTTGCCTGCGTCAATACAAGTGAAAAGCGCGTATTTGTCTCTCTGCCCCAACATGTCCATCCGGATAAATCTTACTCTCATGTGGACCGTGTGGACCGTTATGCGATAAATTCTCGCTTTGAAGACGAACCGATTTCCGAATCTATCCGCGGCTTGGTATGTTTCGGAAGCTTTAACGGGATCGTAGTTTGGAATCCTTCGATGAGACAACGTGTTACCTTACCCAAACCCGAACCCAGAGTCAAGTATATACGTAGCTGCTTAGGATACGATCCAGTCGGGGATAAGTATAAAGTTTTGTGCATCTCAGGCAAGAGACGCCAAGATCCTCTTGTTTTCACATTGGCACCTCAAGAATCATGGAGAGTGATCCAAAATTGCCCTAGACACATCCCTACATTCACCATGGGACGAATAGGTATATGCATCAACGGGCATGTGTATTATCAAGCAACGATACGTTGTAAAGTTGACAATAGTTACGAAGAAGAAAATATACTTATGAGGTTCGATGTGAGGTACGAAAAGTTCAGCACAATACAAAAACCAGCTGATCATACACTTAGCAGCTTTTTTCTCAACTATGAAGGAAAATTAGCATGGGTTTGCACCAGCTTCTCTCCTGTAAGGTTTTGGGTTTTGGAGGATGGGGAGAAACAAGAATGGTCGCTTAGAAACTTTGTTTTGCCTTTTCCAGGCTTTCCTCAAAAGGATCCGGTCTTTGAATGTAGACTGCAGTTGAAGGGTGTTACTCATGATACTGGTGAGTTCATTTTTGCAACGATGATGGATGCATTTTATGTTCTATATTATGATCCAAAGAGAGAGCGTGCAAGGTGGATCGAATATGATCAAGACGTTGGAGACCAAGAATTCTGGATTCGTAATGGAATTTTTCGTTACACCTATTACTATATCGATTGGTTCCCCAATCACAGTGAGAGTCTGATGTCTTTGGATAACGTCCCTTGCGCAGTGGCGGACCTTCATGGAGTCTTGGGACTGTCGGGTCACCCCGTTGAAATTGAAAGTTAGCAATTTGGACTTACTAACTCCTTTTTAATTATTGAAAAATTAGTTGAAAGTTAGATTGTTGTCCTTTCCAATTCAGGTTAGATGCTTTCTCATGACCCTTTTTCTCATTTTTTTTATTTATAATTTTGGGAAAGAGTAAAAAATGTATGATGGATCATGCATGAGCATTTTTTTTTTCTTTTTTGTGACGCCCATGCATGAGCATGTTCGAAGATATATTTTACCGTCTTTTGATTTTATAACTGGCTTACTAATTTTCAAATTCGCTTTTACTTTCCAGATTTCATTCTTATTTTTATTTCATTCATTACCTTGCCTAAAATATTTCTACGGTCACAAATTTCATTTATGTGATCATGCCATACTATTTTATTGTTTCTCTTAAAAAACACTTAAAATAGTCATGCCATTCGTCTAGCATTCTTCATTTCCTAAACACTGAATAGAAAATCTGACCGAAGAATATAATGAATATACCTAAACACTGACCGACCACTTGCTTGATTCTAACATTTGATGAGCACATGGTTGTGTTTCCCAATGCTATTAGGTGATTTAGTTTGTTGCAATCTCTTTTATGATTTAGGTGTTTTGATTTGATTTAACGATGAAACGTGTATTACGCAGGAAAATCAAGAGCATTGGTGTTGGTGATACCGCAGAGGCGCAGAAGATCTTCGACGCTTTATCTAAGACGTAAGGATCTTTTGCTTCTTCTTTGAATATTTTTGTTGTTGTGTGGTTTAGGTTAGTTCTTGTGTTAAGAAGATAACATTAAAGATTGATTATGGTTTGATTGTTAAACAGTAAACTGTGAATCATTGGGATTGTTCTTGGAATTATATATATTGTGTTATTGTGTGAGAAGTATGTTTGAATCTTGATTCAGTATTAGCGTTTGTTTGTATTGCTCTTGGTTCGCATTCTTTTTAGGACTATGTATTTGCTGCCTGTGAAAATGCCTTGTTAATCAGCACCAGACCTCATATTTTGTTACTCTAGTTTTCTTATGCTGAGCTAATTTTCATGGCATTGCTGAAAGAAATATGTTATAATGATCTGAGTAGAGTTGTCAAAGAAGTTAGTCAGCTAGTTTTTGCTACCGTTGGGTGAGTTTGACAATTAGTTTCGAGAAGTTTGTGTAGGCTGCTTATGTTGTGTACACTCAGATTTTCTTCGTTTGGCAATTAAGAACCGCTCGTGGAAGATGGCTGTAGGGTCTATCTTGATGTTGTCTTATTTCAGTTGATGAAAGCGTCAGGGCAACAAAACCGGAAACATTTACACTTTTTAATTATGTGTTGCTCTCCATTCCAGGCTTCGTGTAAAGTGGGTAAACAAAGACATTCTGGAATCGGGATCAGAAGTGCGTATTTGTAGCCCTTACCATGCTGATTGTGTCACTGGAGGAAGTACTGATGCCAGGAATCGAATTAAGACAGTGGTAAGTCTCAATACCAATTTTTATAAATGTACTTTCTTGCATTTCACCTTATGGTGATATTAATATAGTTTTGTGTCACAGCTGAAGAAGCTGAGACAGCAGTTGCAACTTGGCACTGGAGGCAATTGAAGTCTCTACCCTAAGTAGGGTCAAGCCGCTACTATCCAGAGAAGTACTCTTGGCTTGTTGGTGCCTTGTGTAAATTTGCTGCTTCGTGATCGCAGAGTTTGAATTTGGGTATTGACAAAGAACACAGAGTGTTGATGTTTTCTTCTGTATAGCAAATTTGAATATCCAAAGCAAAACATGTATATACTCGCTAATATAAGATCAGCATTTTCATTTTCTTTTGCTACAGTGAAACTGAAAGCTGTAGTGGATCGATGGCTTGAACTAGTTAAGACTTAGGATAGTGCCCGAGTATTGACTGCCATTATAATTAGTTAAGACGTTGAATAGTGTTTTGTGTTACGCCATTTTATGTTTTTTTTTTTTTTTTGGTTTTCGCGCCATTTTATGTTATCCTCTAGAATCTAGATATTACCCCCTCAAAAATTTAGTGTAGACTTCTCTAGATGATTAATAACATAACTAAGGCATACGAAACACAATTAACTAATTAAGCTATAGTTACGCATCATTGATAATGCGAACGTATTACTAAACGGAATATATGTTTGATGTATCATATTAATTGTAATTATAGTCTAAATTCTAAAAACCCTCGTCACTGAATCATACTATACTATATAGTAATCCGCGCCGTAATATTTTTTTAATATATGTTTTATTTTTGTTAAATCTCATCATAATATACAATTTATTTATTCTTACGTTTTCATATTTTTGTTGATTTTTATAGTATGCTATGTAATACATTTTGAAATTATATGATATATATATAAATGATTATAAAACTTTTTTATAAATATTTTTAACCATCTTATAAAAAATGATTTAACATGATTAATC
>KE156248.1:16103-34247 GCA_000411075.1 Sisymbrium irio | reverse complement strand
TATTATAATTTGTATCAATATAAATGATATAGATATAGTGGCATAAATTGTAATTAGTCTAATAAATGAAGACTTTTTTGTATATAATCTGAGAAGTATTCTCCTCTTGACACATAAGCAATGACAATTTGGTTAATCACACATGAAGGTAAGGTTTTTTTTTAAATGTCTTCTGAAATAATAATATAGGGGATGCGAAGAAATAAATGAATTTATAAAAGTATATAAAAAAAAATTTGTCACGGTACAAAACTAACTATGCACTAGCTAGATTGATGAACCCTTTGCTCAAGTTCCTTGAACTCTCATATAATTTGTCCGCATACCGTTTATGCAATCTTTGTTCTTCACATTCTCCCTTTGTTAAATTCGTGACAAATGAAGAAGCGATAAATGCTTTAAAAATGCAGATAAACTGATTCTGCTTCTAAGCATAACAGTAAAAAAATGTAAATCTCATATTCATGGTCTATATTATTTCACAATCGATTGTAAACCACGATCAAGTTTAGGGATGATTTTTTGAAAAATCCTACAAAAACCAATCATCTTTACTTTGAGTGAATATTCTGTTTTTGTCTAATCAAACTTTGAGGAATGTTGGACCATCATTTGGTTCCATTGGCTTCAATCAACTATATAACTAAATACTAGCAACCAGTCAAAGATTCAAATTAGTAAAATCATTATATTGACGTATTTATAAACGACCATATCAAACGAACTAACAATTTGAGTAATTTATAAACATGCACATATATACACAAAGTTGTCTATGAGGAAATTTGGATAAATGCATTCGCATGGTACTATATTTTGAAAAATCATCTTCTAATATTTTTAAAAAGTACATTTCTTTATACGGAAAATGACAAAATTATCCTGATTAATTTTTTTGATAAAACGAATATTTGAATTGTTTTTTTTATAAAAAATAAAGATATAAAGTGAATAATATATGATTAGTACTTATATATTCTATTTTTAATTATGAATTATCTGAATATAGTTGGAATTTGGTATCTTAAATTTTAAATTTTGAGATTTTCAACTTCTGACTTTTAAAAATTGCTGACTATTACAATCATTTTATTATTATATTTTAATTTCATTTTTGGTTAAATTATATTTAAACCTAATTCTTGAATATTTATCAATTGATCAAAAA
Source organism: Sisymbrium irio (assembly GCA_000411075.1). Lineage (NCBI taxonomy): Eukaryota > Viridiplantae > Streptophyta > Magnoliopsida > Brassicales > Brassicaceae > Sisymbrium > Sisymbrium irio. Next base: position 33,079 of record KE156248.1, on the reverse strand, counting down.
AATTATTTAATTTAAAAAACTCAATACTAAAAATAATAAAAAAGTTTGTACAAATATTGATTTATTGTTTAGCGCAAGTTAGAGATTAAATTTATTTAAAAAAAAAACATTTTATTTCCCTCTTTTTCCTTTCATCTTTTACGGCGAGTAAAGCTATAGTAGTAATTTATAATTACTTTTTTATTAAATTTTGGCTTGATATACTTTGCGAACCTACTGCTTTTGTCAATTATACATCTGTTAATATTATTTTTGGAATTGCAAATCATATATTTAAACACTTTAGGTCTCAAGGAAAAAATGAACAGAGAATGCGTGTACTGAATTGAATTGAGATATCGTGTTGATCGGTTTTCTAGTCCACTTCTTGACATATTTGTTAATATCAGTTTGTTGGTTAATCATCGTGTTGTGATCAAGAGTCTTGAACCAATAATTGAGACTCAGAGACTATGCTGCAGCATCTTGTACTCTCTACTTTTCATGAGATAAGAAAGATTTTCATGGATGATATGGAGGTCTGGATCAGACTGTTTAAAAAATATGGAGTTTCCTACTCTTTAATATTATGTGATAGAAACACTAATCTTCTTATGAAGAAGTATCCAAAAGTGTTTCAAATATTTGCTCAGACCATCTTCTCTATACTCGAGATTGTTTCAGTGTACAATGTTACAGACTGAGATTAATTACCTACTGAAGCCATTAATTAATTTAGAATGTTGATTGATTAAGAATAAATTTGACATTTTTAATTAATATTTATTAACCATTTATCATAATTTATATAAATAAAAATTTTAAACCAAAATTTTTTTTTATACTTTTTCTTTCAAATAATACTCTTGATATAATAAACTAAATTTTGTAAAATTTAACATTAATTTTTTACAATAGAAATAATTTCGCTATTGAAATCATAACTTTCATATAAATTACAAAATATGTTGAATAAAATATAAATATAAAATACAATTTTTTGTTATTTTATATAGTTATATAATATATTTATTATTGTTAATTTATTATTTAACTGTATATTACATTCGTTAGTCAACTAATGATAAATATCCCGTAAATGCAATAATTTTTAACCATATAAATTATATTAATATTTAAATCCACAATCGTCACTTTTATAAATTTTCTGATGTAATCGCATCCGCTGCAATTAAACTAGTCTAAGCCCTAACGATAATAAAAGTTGCAGATCATGAATATTGAAGACGTTGGTCTGCAAACTATAAAAGTCCAAGACTTTACAAATGGCTCTTTGAGCCTATCCCAAGTCGTAGCCCAATCAAAACAACGCCCATACCTAAATTTTATTTAGGATGGTGATTAGAGGAATAAATAATTTGTGAATGTTGTGGATTCAGTACATTATTGATATGGCTCTACAAAGTCACGTTCGCAAGCTTCTTTAATGTCAAATCTAAAAGAGTGTAACATTTCTTTTTGTCTTTCTTTAACTAAAACCAGCTTTCTCCTCTCTAATTCGCTTTTGCTTTCGCCCCATAAAAAAAATGCCTTTCGCTTTCAACTTTCTACTTTCTACTTTCTTCATCCCTTTGCTGAAATCTCTGTAAAATTTTCAATCTGAAAAAACTTACAACCTTCCTTTATTGCTTTCAGTCACTGTGCTCATTGCTTTTCTTTTATACTCCTCTCCTTTCTCTCACGTTCATCCTCCTCTTTTTCCCTTGTACTCTCTTGATTAATCGGAAAGAATTAAAACTAAATGTTGAGATGTGGTGTCTATTTGATCTATTTAGTCAATGTGCCGTTGAAAAAATGATGGTAAAACCAATGTAAACTTTTTATTACTGTAAAATATGTACCGGCTGAAAATGGACTAAACCTCACGTAGTGAACTTTTATAAACTGTGTATGTCTTATTTTTTGCGTAACATTGTTTTTTGGTGAGTGCCAGACCCAGATTTATAATCAAAGTTCTAATACTAACTATGCTTAATTATGATATGATAATTAGTTAGAGCTACTCACACATGCGTGTGTGCGCGCGGGTGCGAGTGTCCTTGTAGCAACATGAATAGGTGGGATTAGGAAAAGAGTGATTGATGATGAAACAAAGGACTTTGGTAAGAAGGAAGTGTCAATGTCCACTATAGAAATTAGAAGGTGGTATTGGTGAATGAAAGTGCAAAGGAGGAAGAGTGACCAAATCTTGGTTTGTGACCATAAATAACAAAAAGCAAACCCACGAAAATTCCTAAAGTAAAACACAATGAGAGACGCTCCCTCGAGAATCTAAGTTCACTCACTCTCTCACGCCCTACGGGTCGGGCCATGCCACCATAGCATTCGCCTTATCTTTTCTTTATTTTATTGTTCATTCTCTAAATATCGTCTTATCACTTTATATTTTCTTTCTACTTTTTAAGCATCCAAAGTTTGATTAATTTAATGAATATATTGTATCTTCTTCCCTAAAGATTAAAGGCAAAGAATCCATGTGCAAACTTTGTTGCTATGTTCTAGAATATATTCCCTCGATTTTCCTTTTCCCTTTGTTTCGCTTTAAGAGCAAATGTTAGAATATGCTTTTGTTTGTTCTTAATTTCAATTACGTAGAGGTAAGTTCGATATAAATAGATTGCACATATAACGGAAACATGTACACGTAGAGTATAATGATTGAGAATCATTTAAAAACAGGTAGATATGAAATATTAAAACACAAACAGGCGGGCGGGTTTATTATATATGGCTTCGTTTAATTTTTGGATAAATTAGACCTAGGATTCTTCACTTTTTAACACTAGTTGAGAATAAAGCGAAGTCTTTCTGATTTTATTCCTCCTACCCACATCCACATGATCTACATGCGCCTCTATACACTTTACACTCACCTACATGTGTATATGCAATGTTACGCTATTAAATCGTCCAATTTTCTATAAATTAAAATGAATGCAAATCATTTTTTAGAAACAAATGTGAATGAATGCAAATCATGTCAACATATACTGTCATTTTCTTTTGTCTCAATCTCTCAGAAATCATTGTCCATTTTCTTTAAAAAAATGTATATTTTGTATGATTAGTTAAGTGGCTAGTGAAGTGTATACAAAAAAAGGGATCTAAATGTTAATGCAGATAATATAAAAGGGATGCAATTAATGGCGAACGCGTGTACCAAACTAAAAGGACAAAGATAATTAAGATAGGGATTAAAAGATGTATGTCTTTATACGCTGATATATAAGCTTCGGTCCCGTGTGTCCTGATCAAAACCCGAAAGGGGATTAAAATAAATAATAAAGTTAATAAACAATGATGGAGGTAATCCCGATGCTTGATATGTCCAAATGCGTGGGCTGTCATAATTTATTTATAATTAGCAATTGCTAATCACCTAACCCCCATAATCTCTCTTTACTTTACTGTTGCTTCATGTTAGATAAATAGTAGTGCGTGAAGCTTCTATTCTTTCTCACCCTCTTTCTTTACAATACTATTTTTGTGTTTTTTCTTGTAATAGTTATTTTGTACGCATTTCCTTATATAAGTCAATATCGTTCGTCCTCAGCTTGTCATGTCATATTGATGCTCTTACACTATACCATTTATATATATTCATATCGTGAACAGTATAATTTCAAGTATCATCGCAACTTTTCTTAAAAAGAAAAAAGTTACGGGAGTAAAAGTAGTAACACAAATTAAAATTGTTACGTACATTTGAGTGGAATAGTTTTAAAATTTGGTTACAGTGCATGTCCAATAATTTATATACGGATTTGAATATATACAATGATGGTCAACATCAGTGTATAGTTGAAAAATGGGAAAAGTGATGTAAACTAAAATAATAAAGAAAGAGAAGGGGAGCGTCATGAGCATATAAAAGTAGATTACGTTGTTAAATCCGATAGAGAAGTAAGGAAGTGATGAGATTAATGTACGAGACGCGTGATTAATTCATTGGGGGGCGAAAAAATAATGGCACTGACGAAGAATAAATAAATCATTATATAGGTTAAACTAATTGATTAGAATTAACCGGATAGAGACATTTTGTCGACGTAGGGTTCACCTGTGTCGGAACAAACTCAAAATAACTTGGTTATAGGATTAAAAACACCTTTTAAGTGTTTTGTTTTGCAGTAAATTAAGTTTGACTTTTCTCTCACTTCTGGTTTCCTTTTCACCTGTAGGTTCGTGCATACATATAGATAGACACTACACAAATGCGGAATTAAACTTGGTATATGTGTGGCTAATGTTTGAGGGGTTCGAGAGATAAAACGGTGTTGATACGTTATGGTTTCATTGGTGAGACCACTTTCTCTGACACGGAGACAGATCAACATCACATGTATGCTACTGCTCCTATTAATTGTTCATCTATCCAAAAAAGTCTAAAACCAAGAAAGAAACGAGTGCTTTAACATCTTTTAATTTACTGCTATTAAATTTGGGTAATACAAAAAATTACTTATAGAATTGTGTGTTTAGCCACTTAACTCAACAAAAGTTGTGTTTTGGGGATTACATTTTATATAAGAAGGGGCAAAACTGCGAGGAAGCTCACTTTTTGAACATCAAATAATAATTTATCTTTGGGTCTTAAGTTGCGAGGAAGCTCACTCTATGGACATCATATAATCTATAATATCAAATATATTATTTTTGTCTTTATACGTTCGTCGTTCAATAAATCATATAACTCGATTCACAAACTCACAGGTTCACATGCCTCATGCTCCCCACAAGGCCACACCAATCCAATCGCATACCACTCGTATTATCTTATCTCTCACAAGTACTTCTCAAACTATTAACAATGTCTGCGACCATTATTTATTGCTTTGTTATTTAGCTCCATGTCTCGTTTTCTTTTCGAAAAATCGAAGAAAGTGATAAATTATAATGAAATAAAGGAAATTATATATATACACACACGTGACACCTTACACGCATGCATATGATATGCAAAAACACCGTGGCAAAACCCCCATTCGGAGCCCACGTACATGTAAATGTAAATCAAAACACAAAAAAATTCCCGCCAAAAATAAAAGATTTGAAGAGAATGGAAAAAACACGTGTGACACACGCCTCCGGCACGTGCAATCGCACACAAGGAATCAAAAATATCATCACACCCAAAACAAAGAAACTGTATCTACTTGCAACTTAGGGGGATTTAGGTGACCAGTGACCACCCAAAGGAGGTTGGGGCCCAGAAACTGCTGCGATCCATTAAGACAAAGGCCTCTCTCTCTCTCTCTCTCTCAGATTTCAAATTTTCACTCAAAATCTTCCCACACGCTCCCCGTCTTATCACTCACTACCTGTGACTGTAATGTATCAGTATTATGTGCCCTTCTCTCTCACACGCACACTCACACACACTCATGATCTTCTCTCTTCTCACACGTGTGTCGTCTACATTCACTCACCTTTTTTTTTACTTTCTTCTCATTGGGAATCTGCAAAGTCATTAATGATGAGCATTGTCTCTCCCAACCAACCCAAATCTTACCTTCCATAAAAGTAGTAAACAAACACTATTTCATTAACACATATTCCTTCCCCCTTTGGATGGAAACACTCTAACTTAATTAAACCCTCACCACCCACTAATTATGCTTTTTAATATAATACCCCTTTTCTTAGAATCTTCTCATCTCTTCATGATATTATTAAACTATGTACTTCATCATGTTATAACACTACTTCCCCCTGTTTATTCAGAGCTGGATTTTTCATCACCTACCCACGAATAATCACTTAGTTTCCTCCTTTTAGATGGAGAAGATAAGGATGATGATGATGATGATGATGAGAAAGAGGGTTCATCACTTGGCCTCATCAATGTGGATGCTGCTCTTACGCTCACTCGAAGCTTTGCTATCACTCTTGGTGAGTTTCTTCTGTTATTCTCTATTGCCATTGCTTTCATCAGCCTGTAGCATCTCACGATCTTCTCCTGAAATCCAAGGAAAAACAGAATATACTCATAAGACATTAGGAACCATGTCTCCACTGTTTTATAAAAAAATTCGTAATCCAACTTACTTTGCTCAATCCGTCACACCAATTCTCAGGATTCTCGTGGGGATTTGCAGCAGAGGATAGAGAAGGTAGCTCATTGGCTACACAGAGAATCGCAGCTGCAGCTATGCTCGATGGTCTGTACTCAAGAAAGCTCGCTTCTGTACTAATTTGTAATATGCATTGTTGTTTGTTAGAACCAGACCAATGTACGTATGATATTAAAGGATCATATACAACTTTACGTTACCTTTAATGTTGGAGAGTATGATATCTGTGGCGTGGGAGAGAAAGAACCCGAGAGAGGTTCCTAGAGGATCGATCTTGTAAGCAAAGAAGCTGAGGAAGCTAAATGGAGTAACGGATCTTAGTCTCCAATCTAAGACAGTCAGAACAAGAAGTTCCATTCTTTTTATCGTCTTAGCTTCAAATATATACTTCACTCCTTCAACCTACATTACAAACAAAAAGACACGAGTTAGATATAGAGCTGAATACAGAACCAATCTAGATTCTAAAAGGGATTTTTAAGAAGAATTGAAATTACCTGAAGATCAAAAAGACAAGGAACGAGAATTTCCTCCATTTTGGCAGCTAAAGACAAGCACGCCACTGCTAAAAGTTGCATTGGCCAACCACTCGTTTCCTGTAAAAGTAAACAGAATTAAAGCTCTGCTAATTAATCTCATCATTGATTATATAGATACTCTAACCACAAGAGAATAACTAAATATTTTAAGTAGAGAGGAGCGTTTTAACACCATGATTATAAAGTTTAAGATAAAGCGGATATATGGAGTGGAAAGTTCACTGCAAAAGTATAGTATTATTATATATACGTACGTCAATGTAAACCCAATATTATAATATAAATTTATAAATAAAAACCATCCCCCCGCTCCTTGGCTCCTGTTCTATCATATTATTTTTACAATAACTACATTCCAAATTAATATCTGACTAAATCGCTCCCTTCTAATTAGTGTTTTAATCTCATATACACACTATTAACTTTCATCTACCAAAAGTCAACAAAACAATAGATCCCATGAAAAAAAGAGAAAACTATTATGACTTTTTTGTTTGGTTGTTATTTGTCAATTGTCATACCAATATGATCAAAACAGAGAGAATATAAACGTTTGACGTTTTTTAATAAAAAACTTTACCGGTAATCGGCGAGCGTAGAGAAACCGATCCATATAGTTAACGGCTAGGTACGCCGTTAAAGGTTGAAAGTTGTAATACGCTTGTACCTGCATCCAAACAATAATAGCATAGTAGTGTCAAAAACACTATCACCTCTGCATGTAAATGATTATACTCTCCGGCGTTAGTCACCGGAAAGTAACAAAAGGCGGTTTATGAATAATAATAGAAAAAGAAGAAGTTAATGGCTCGCCTTGAGTATCCATGCGACAGACTCTTCTCTAGCGGAAGCGTCAAGAGATTGAGAATGGAACCTAGAGAGATAGTCAAGTCCTGGAACAAAGTGACTCTCGTCTTCGATACAGCTTGCGATGGAATCATCCGGCCAAGAATCAACTTCTTCCGACGAGAAACTAGCCGTTGATTCACCTGAAAACACGCCGGAGGAATCTTCTCCGCAGAACAAATCCATATCTTCAGTTGTAATGATCACAGTGGCCGAGACGGCAGACGCTTATTCCATCTCCATAACGTCTCGCCGGTGGAAAACTCGCCGGGATCTGAGTGGAAGAAGATGGTAAAGGAAGAAGAGAGAGAGGTTGAGAAATGCAGTTTTTTGGAGTTTGTGTTGGAGAGAAGAGTGAGGGTTTAACACATTCGTTTGTTTGGATATATAAACACGAGAAGCAGAGAGGAAAGACTCTGAGAGTAATATTAATTTTATTTTTATTTTCATTTTATAAAATAGTTTGGGGAAAGAAAGAAAAAAGAAAGGTGTTGTTGCTGTTGTCGCAGAATGAAACAGAGACTGTTACAGTTTCCGTTTTGCCCGGGAAAACGGGACTGTTCCCGAATCGGGACGGGGAAGGTTTACATTGGGTTTGACGTTTGAATTATTTTATTTTGTTGTTTGTGTTGTGTTTGTGACTAATACGCGCTAAAGCAAGGTGCGTAGGTTAGCGAGAAGCCGTGGTATAAAAATATGAGGGTAAGGTGTAATTACGTAGACGTGGTTGCATGAGTACAGGCTGTACACCTAAATGTACGTTTGTTTGGATGTTACTCGTGATGAGAGAGATCCGTATTATTTAAAAATATGTTGACGTGTAATCTATCTATTGGTGATTAGCTTAATGGGCCTGGTTTGCATGGGTGTAATGTAATAAACCATTTTTGCTTAGGCAGAAGATTTTACAGGTTATGGTTAACGGGTTAATCATGTATAAATTTGCGTAGATAAGTATTTTTACTTTTGTTGAATTGCGCGATGATTGTGTTGTTGTTGTTTAGGTGTGAACCTTGTTTTTCTACATATTTGGTAAATATTCATCAGTACAGGTTTAATTGAGTCAGTCTCTTACGTTTCTAAACGTATCCTAAATATTTGTAGTTTGTCATTTCTATTTATTTTATGTACATGCTCATGCATATCGAAATTCTATACAAAATTGTTTAAATTTTATATGAAAGCAATAGGGAACATCGAAACCTGTTTCATCTTTTAAAAGTTGTTGACATTGAAAATAACGCAACATTCAAGATCAGAGTCATATGACTATATGAGATTGTAACCATGATAAAAAATAATTATAAGATAATGTAGACCTTTATTAATCTTTCTAGATGTCCTTGGCTCCTTGTATATATATGAGGTCATTTTCTTATATGAAATGTAAGTAAGGAGAGTCGAACCCTTCAACAGCGACTAGGCAAAAAAAGATCTGGAGTTAGGTTTGGTCAATTGGAGAAAGGAAGCTGTAGAGCGTGGGGAAAGAGTAGTGAAATCCTTTTCCGCAGAGTGGTGATTTTCTTCACATTCCTTTTTGTATCTATATATTTTAATATTTGGCCCCTAAGTGTTTTAATTACGCCATAAAAGTGTAAAATCATTGGCCCATTTTTAATTATGCCCACAAATACTTTCTCACACGTGTACGAACAAAATCTTTGATTATACTGATTTGTTTTTTTTTTTGGCTATTTGGATTTCGATTTCTACTAACTTTAGTTCAATTAGGAACCATAAACTAAATTTGTTGGACGAGTGATAAAACAAAAAAAATATTTAAAATTATTTCTTCTAATTTGAAGTCGAAATCAAATACTTGAAATTCAGTTTTTTTTTGGTTGAGAAATCAGAACGAAAGTCTATTTATGTTATTAGAATTTAAAATTTTAATGATGTAAAAAATGTGTTTCTGAATCAAGAAACTTCCAAAAGTTTCACTCCTGCTGTTTTATAGTACTTGAAAGTGTAAATTAACATGGTTAATACTTAATATATTGATGAAATAGTATTCTATTTGATCTCATATTTAAGTTATAGATTAAGATAAAATGTCATTTTTTTTTTATCCAAGAATAAAGATTTCGGAGTGTGTCAGCTTATATAGTCTACTAAACGAACTATGTACGATCTGTGTTTTTACAAATTAAAATGCGTTATATAAAACGAGTATTATTAGTGATTTTTAAAGTTCAATAATGATTAATTTCATTACTTTTTAGCTAACAGGTTTATCATTAAAAATTATTTTTGTAATATATCTAATGATGTGTAGAGCTTTTTGTTATAATTGAGGAGTTTGTTTTATTAACCTTTTAGTTTTTTTTTTTGTTATAATTGAATACGGCTTTATCATTAAAATCTCAAACAAATGGGATGCTTTTTGAAATAAAAGATAACTTCATGGATGATATTTGTAATAACTTCGGGGAAAACATTCTTCTCACTAGATCTGTTATGGCTCAGTTGGTCTACTAATTTGTTTCTCTATTTAGGTAGACAGTGTTGAAAAAATACGGCTTACACTCACATTCATATACATATATATTTACATTTACAATGTATGTATGTGTTTCATTATATTAACATTAATGAAGCCAATATACTGAAAATCAAAAGGAGTGAAATTATGAACTTCCCAACCTACAACAATTTATCAGACTGACATTACATTCTCGTCATCTCGTGGTAGGGCTCTTCAATTTGGTTAATGTCTTATTTTCCCAAAGAAAATCAGTACAATTCATGGAAGCTATTGTCTTATAGTCAACAATCGTTGTTGAATGGTTATTGCAGATTCTTATGTTATGTTCTACATTAGCATCATCTACTATCATCGTCACATTGATTGATACTCGTTATGAAATGTTTTGTTCTCCTGTAGCATGGTCAACTCGGACCGTATTGATGCATATAGCTCTATCTGTCTATATCTCTTGCATGATGATGATATTAATATATTTATTTTATACAACAAGGAAAATTAATCAAAATCACAGCCTCTCGTCGTATACGATATATTGATCGACTACCATGTCGATGCTGAGTTAGTACAACTATAATGAATGATGGGTCGAGTCATTTTCAACTATATGTTTGATTATTTTTAATCAGTTGCTACATTAAATTGATATTGGGAAACATTTCTTCAATATCACTTTTAAAAGGAGAGCAAGAAAATGAATAACCGAACATTGAAAAATGGGTGAACTTAGATAACTAGCTACCAATTTCAATGGAATGATAATGATGCCTAAATGATACTTTCGCACTAATCATTTATTGACTTTTTTAGTCAGAGTTCCACACTCCTATTTTTACTGCATAGCAACATGAATTTAAAATCTTTGTTTAACTTTCTTTAATCTCTCCAGTCTCTATTCATACACGCTAACAACTGCAAGATGAATGATGTATAGTGACACTTTCAAAAATACTGTAGATATAGTAATCAATATTGTTTTCATTTATAAATTTAATGATTTTGATGGTGTCCTCTTATTTATCGTTCAAGGATTCCCTTTTTTGTTGAGATATTTAGTATCAATATATATTTGAATATTTTATACAGAAAATAAAATATTAAGAACTACTGTTCCAAGTGCGATGATACTTATTTGATTTAAGTTTGTTGATCAATATCTTTTTGCATCAGATTGAAAATAGGATATATATTTGTGTAGCAAAAATAGCACCGTAAGCAAAATTGTCTGCTTTTCAATTGTTACATCGCTCCTATTATATTCGTTGCCCCATTCGAATTGAATGAAACTTTTATGGTTAGAGCATACAATTCTATAAAATTCCGAAAAACAGAAAACCTTAAAAAATCTATTGATTAAAATAAATAATACGCTACCTTAACTAATTTTGAAAGACGTTAGCAATCTGGTACAAGTTGCCATCGAGATTTTGCACAGAAGAAGTGTGCGAAGGGACCCTTATTCATCTTTTTATATATCTTTTTGGACTTTGGCCGGCGTTGGCCGATTATGACTCGCTATACTCTATGCCACCATTTTTGTCCCCTTGCTATAATTTTAATCTCTATCTATATCCTATTTTTCTTCGTCTTTTGCTTAAACAACCTCTTTATATCTCTCGTTTAGTGGCATATAGGCTCCGATCAAATTCAGATACATTTCACCATTTTCCTAAGAAAGATGTTTCCACGTCATTAGTTACTTCGATGATCTGTCTAGAAAATATTATATACATTTTTATTTATAAACCTATATACATACGTAAATGCAAAATAGTTAATAGCTTATATTAGTATGTTATGTTGAATAACAAGTTTAAGTTTAACAGTTCATGTGTATCACATAATTATAAATAGTTAAGTACCTTTCTTTTTGAACCGAAAATAGTTAAATACCAAAACACAAAACTATAAAGAAAAAATACGTTAAATGGTACGGAAAATAATTGGTTCAGTCTAGTGGGACTTGCGTAGAAGACGAAAACATCTAACTCAGAAAGATTCCATATATTACTTCTTTGAACTTTATTTATAAGCTATAACCGTTCTAGTTATACTTTACCATGTGTAAAGTACGTATATATATATATATATATATATATATATAGGCCCAAAACAAGAAAACATGTGAACTTTTACATTATATATAAATGTGAGAGTGAAAACGTGGTACCATTCATGTTCTTTATGCACCAATATACTAGTGAATTAATATAACCGAATAGATTTCACATACGTTTTTCAACCTAACAGAAGTGGATAAGTAGTTAGTACTTTCGATAACTTAGGTATAGATACAAATAAATAAATGCACACGTATATGCGAATGTAGTATATATGTAATATGTACGATTTTACACTAAAAAGCTTCACGTAATTAATGTTTTATCGTTGTAAATTATAGTGCTAAGTTGATTCTTATCTAACTATCCACTAAGGTTTTCTTAGTTTGGTGTATAGCTCTATATTATCTTTTATTCTCAAATGAATTGTTTACTATGGCGGCTTGACAGATCGTGGCTGTTCTCTAATGATAAACTCTATCATCCTTTTTCTTAGTTGTAGATACCTATTGTGGTTTCATATCTCAGTCTATATAATATATGTATAATGACATTATACAAACAAATGAATATGAAGACATTACTAGACTGCCTAAAGAATAAAGATGATAGACATAGAAAATCAAAAAAAGAAAAGGTGAGAGAAATAGAAACCAATATAAATATAAGGTTATATTGACTATTGACTGACTTTCGAACTCAACAGTGTAGGCCAACTCAACAGCTACTCCAACTCAACCTAACTCTAATATTTATGAAGACTAATTAACAATGATAGGACGATTTTAATGTAAAAGGTCTTATGCATGTTTTGACTATATAATAACATATATAGTTCTGACCATATGTTGCATTTATTTCCTTACACTTATATAGTATATACCTCTCCTTATTTGTACACTACTAAAGTAATATATTGATTATTGGTTGGTGATATATATATACGTGTTATTTAAAACTAAATCCTAACACATTTAACCACAAAAACCGAAGGCAACCTATGCAAGTAGGTTTTATGTTGAGTAGACATACAAAACGTATATTTTAAGTATAAAATACGTATACAGAACCACACACATGTGAAACGGACCAACATGTATGAGGAAATGGTCCCATAGAGAGAGAGATCTCATGACTTCAAATCAAGAACTGGTCCAATTACAAAATGGACACGTAAATATATACAAAGCTTAATCCCCATCCCTCTAATGGGTCTACACACAGCCTAGCATTTTTGTATTTTCTGCGCTGTTTTTATTTCTTTACTTTCTAAATACTTTGATATTTACTTTGATTCTTTATTTTCAGCTTTTATCTCTTTAATTTTTTTTTTAATTCGCACTAAGAAATTCTCACATTTCCATCAAAGGAGGTCTAGCTGGGGGTCCTTGAGTTTGTCACAGCTAATCAAATCAGCATTAGTGAAAAAAGGTAAGGAATAGAAGAAAAAACACGATATAATAATTATTATTTCTGAAGTTCATGAAACCTGGGGCCTTTGAAAGATGTTGTCTCACATATTCATACATCTTTCAATAAAATCCATTATATATGATTCCATGTAAATTATTGGTCAGGCATGCTAAATGTAAGCAAGAACCATTTATGGTGTTGCATCAGGTTACGACAGAATATTAATTACAGAAACTAGTACCAAAGCTAGATATTAACATATGGGCCTAACGAATTGAATTTCAACATAATGAGCTTTATTCAGAAGCCCACTAAAAGTAATGGGCTTTCTTGAAGACGCTTTTGTTTGCGAATTCTGCAGTTTTTCTTCTCCGGCGAAGAGACGAAGAAGAAGAAGAAGATAACGAAACACACACAAACCATGAACGGAGCGTCGCTCTGCAACTCCGTGTTGCTCCATTCTCATTCTCTTTCTCGTTTCAATTCATCTTCCTCTTCTTCTTCGTCGTCTGTATATCTGATTACTCCATGTTTCACAACCTCTACGTATATCTCATTTCCTCCTCGAACTCGACAAAGATTTCGAGCAGTCGTTGTGAAAAGGAGTGATGGGTTTCGTTCATTCGCTGTAAAGAAACGTAGAAACGAAGATTCAGAGCTAATGGATGGAGAAGAGGAAGATGATGAGGAAGAAGAAGAGGAGGATGAGGATGAGGATTGGGGTGAGTTCGATGTAGAAGCTGAAGGAGAAGGAGATGAAGACGAAGGAGAGTTTTTGCCAATGGAGAAGATGAAGAAATGGTTGGAGAAGAAGCCACGTGGGTTTGGTGTTGGTAAAAAGTACGAAACTTCACTTGAAGATAAGTTGCTCGACGAGATTGAGCAAAGCTGGAAAGCTCAAGCTGCTAATCTCAACAAGCTCAAGAACGATCCTCTCAAGTCACAGCTTAAGCGCGACGATAATCAAATCAAAGGTTTCGTTTTTTTTGTCTTTTTCTGAAATAAAAATCCAAACTTTTCGACATTAAAGAGGTTTTAGTAGCTGAGATCTCATTTTAGCTTTTGTTGGATTGGTTTAGGAAATGGAGAAACTCTAACTGGGTTCCGTGTTCGTGTCACAAACCTTCCTAAGAAGAAGAATGTTCATAGAGATCTTAAGGCTGCTTTTAAAGAAGTAAGTGGTGTCTTGAACATTGCACCAGCTGTGTCTGGTAATAAGAAGACTAAAGATCCTGTCTGCAGAGGATTTGCTCTTATTGATTTCAAAACCGAGATTGATGCAAACAGGTACCTGATGACTCTTCTGCTGTTTGTATATTAGCTTTTTGTTCAAGCGTTCTTATGTATTTAGGCTAAGGCAAAGTTCGGTTTGTTGTTCTTAGGTTTGTGGAACAGTTCACTGGACAGAAGTTATCATTTGGAAAAGTTATAAAGCAAATAAAATGTCAGGCTGTGGAATTTTCTTCAAGCCAATCAGTGTCTGAGGAATTATACTCAGATACAGTCTTTGAGGAGCTTCCCTTTCCTGGTTTAGAAGCAGTCTCTAATGTTGATGTTGTTGAAGAAGATACTTTTGTGGATTCATGGGAAGACTCATCGGATGATTCCGACAAAGATGTAGATGAAACAGGAGTGGAAGAAGAAGAAGAAGATGAACGACAACGTATCTCTAGTAGTATAGAATCTCCCAAAGAGCCGAGACGTGATTCTAAAACCAACGTTAAGTCTCAGAAACAAGTTGTAAAGCGAGAGGTGAGCGTACACAAGGAATTTAAAGCGTCTTCAGTTTCATTCCAGGCGGTGAAGAAATCCGAGGAAGCTGTAGCAGAAACATGCTTGGATGATGATGATGAAGAACATGATCAGGCTGGTGTAGATTATTTTGCTGAAGAGAATATTGAAGTGCCTTCCTTAGATGAGCAACGTATAGATAGAATCCGTAGTTTGGAGCTGAAGCTTCTCGGTAGAGAAAAACTCTTGGGCGGAGGAGCTGACTCTGATCAACCAGAAGCAAAAACCGGTGGTGGAGTCGAAGGGAAGAAGAAGGAGAAGAAGAAGAAAAAGAAAAAGGTTCTTGTGAAGGGGAAAAAGTCCTCAAACATAGAGATTCCTGGATCTTCAAAGAGGTAAAAACATGCAGCGATCTTTGGGTTAAAACAGTAACAATCGTAGATTCTTTTTGTTTACTTTACTGATTGGTTTCTGTAATTACGATATCACAGGTTAAAGGTGAAGGAGAAGGCTCTGTTAACCGGTGTCTTAGTCAAGTACGCGGCAAAAGCTGCTTCAACCTCAAATGATGAATGATCATCACGGAAGTGAATCTTTAAGTGTTAAAGTCTCATCAGTTTTGTTTTTTGAGGAGATGTTCTTAATCAGCTGCTAGTAGATAGCACATCTTCCTTCTTTTTCTTGTAAAGTAATACAAGATAAAGACTAGAACAAGGATAAGGGCATAAAACGTTACATGAGGATATCTTATTTTAGAGCTCTCTTGTTTCTCTTCTTCTTCTGCTATTCGTGGATACATTATACATACAACAACCCAACAACGTGCGTAAATTTCAATTTCAGAGAAAAAGATATCGAGACTTTATAAATCAATGAAAGGTTATTTGGGTATGAGAGCAATATCGTCTTGGGTTTCTATGTAGATACGAACGTGGCGCGAAGCAGAAAGTATCTTCCTTGTAGACAACGACATCCTTGCGAGCATAATAGATAGAAGACCTTCTGAGAGCACCACTAGCATCTTTACGAGCTTTATAAGATTTTTTATTTGTGCAACGATCATCATGCTAGGAAACATACGGTCTAATCCCATAGGTAGATGCTGTCCACATCAAAACAGTCGATTGGCAATGGTACACAAATAGCAAGCTATAAAGCATACATAGCCACCTGGAGGACTTGTTGAGCCCTTTGAACAATCAAAACTAAAAGCTAATAATCAGTTCCACTTTCTGAAATAACGAGAATGCGACTAATTTTTACAACGGATGGATGTCTCCATCTCTGAAACCGACCACAACTAATAACACATTGTTTGGACCGCAACCCGACAGACTCAAAGATCAACCAGCCAAAGTCAAATATGCTTGAAACTTCGTCAAACATAACAGAACAGAAGAGTTTTGAAACATGGATTATTTTTTGCCAAGGAATAAACTATTTGGACGATACATCAAGCAAAGATTCATGGACTTCATAAAAAGAAGCTAAAGTGTAATCTCTATGACATTATGAACCAATGCAAAGTAAAACAATAAAGACAACCTGGGATTGAATTTGATTTTCACTCCAAAACAACTTTAGCACCAAGAGCCTTAAGCTTCTCAACAATCTTATCACCTTCTTCTTTAGAAACACCAACTTTCAAAACCGAAGGAGTCTTCTCCACCAGCTCCTTCGCTTCCTTTAGTCCCAAATCTGTAAAACTCCTCACCTCTTTTATTATCTTTATTTTACCAGACGCCTCGAATCCTTCCAACTTGATCTCGAACACGGTCTTCTCCGGTTTAGCTTCTTCACTCGCACCTCCACCTCCATCGGTTTGGCC
>KE156248.1:0-15990 GCA_000411075.1 Sisymbrium irio | reverse complement strand
TCCCGGTTTCATAACGGCAACAGCCGGTATCTCCGTGATGCCTCTCTTCTTCAATAGAATCGCACCGAGCTCCGAGATTTCTGATAGCGTGAGAGATGAGATCTCGTCGACGAGTCTGAACACTCGCTCCGTTGGTGGACTACGGTGCTCTGTTGGATCGAACGTCGCTGGATCGTAGTCTGTTGGGAGCTTCCTCTGATCGATTTCTTCCTCTTCTTCTTCTTCTTCTTTCCTCGCCGGTTGTCCGAAACTCCGGCGAGAGACGAGTGATAGTTTGGAGGTTTGAGGTAATAACCTAATCGATAAATGTTGCCTGAATCTGAGAATCAAGCTCATCTTTCAAGCTGTTTTGTTCACCGATTTGAGAAACAGAGCACCGGAATCTCACCGGAGAGATATCAGAGTTGTAGGCTAACGTAATGGGGGT
This sequence comes from Sisymbrium irio, assembly GCA_000411075.1. NCBI lineage: Eukaryota > Viridiplantae > Streptophyta > Magnoliopsida > Brassicales > Brassicaceae > Sisymbrium > Sisymbrium irio. Next base: position 15,563 of record KE156248.1, on the reverse strand, counting down.
TTTTGCTTCATTTGGGGGGATGGAGAAGAGATGCCCTAAGCAATCCAAAGAATTGCCAAGTCTCAAGATCAGATCAACGTTGAAAAAGCCCATATATGTCCACCTTAAATTGAATAAGCCCACTAAAACCATCTTCTGGGCCCAATTCAAGTTATCGAAATGGTTTTCATCTTTCAGTTTATTTATTTTGGACCGTATAAAGTGTTAAACCGATTCTGATGAAAGATGTTTCAGTAAAAGTTCATATTAGTGGTCGAAAATCGTAAAAAACATGCTTCTTAGTTCTTATGAGACTATGTATGCTAAATTACACAAATACTTTCTCTGATTGTGGTCTTGTTAAATATAAATCAAGTCCTACACATTTAAGCAACTGAAAATAATTCAGATTATGAACTACACATTTATCTAGCTGGTCTAGTGTTTACCTCGAACCAGAAAATTTTTAAAACTAAGAGTTGCTGGGCCCACTCGAAAGTAGAACCCTCCAAAAATAGGCGTATGCCACTTAGCGTGGAGAGCACACGGTATTCTTTAGTAAAAGGCGAAAGAATAGTTCGCTTTGTGCTCACCACATGGCTGCGTGGTTTTGCAATGGAAGAAGGAGACCTTTATTTATAGTGAAAGTTCTGTTGCTGCTTACTCCCAGATTTCCGATGTGGGATGCTGAAACGCATAGGACAAAGAAACGCCAATGGATTTAAAACTCTTCGTGGGCTTTAATGGGCCTGAAAAAATCTCAGGCTTTTATCAATTTTTTCTGTCCCAACTTAAAACTCTTCTTCTCAATAGAAGTGTAAGTAAAATATTATATTTTTCCCCCTTTCTCTACCTTTCAAACTCAATCATACGTTTTCCTAAATTAAAAAGTGAAAAGAGATAATGATTGACACATCTCAGTGACATTGTACGCATAAAATATTAACGGATTGAAATATCTTATAATGGTCAGACGGCTGCTCGATGACAGTCTAGGAGTGGTGCATGGCAATGGACTGGCGGGTTGGGTTTGCCTATTTGTACGTAATTATAGAATGCAAACTCTTTTAGTATAAAGTTACAAGATTTTAAGTAACATACCTACCTAGTCGGTATTGACACTAGCTTATTCAACGGAGTAACAAAAACCAGTGTTCCGTTTTGTATTTCGCCAAATAACATATATTATTTATACGTACCAATACCAAAGAAATGTTGACACTTGTGTAAATGCCATTTCTCAAAATCTGAAGTTACCGTCGACCAAAATGTTTTTTTCCAAAATAGTCTCGTCAAGGATAAGTAAGAAAGAGGATTGTTCCCTTCTCGTTTCATCCTACCCAAACTTCTGTATTTTTTTAACCAATAATTTTCTCAGTTTAGTGTTCCTAAATGTTTTCCATATTATTTTCTGACTTTGAACGTTATAAATCAAATCAAACCCATTTGAATTTGACAACCTAAGCCAACCCCCGGTTATACAAGAGCCGGTCTAGAGTTTGACAATCTCGTACCAACCAAACAAATTTCAACTAGGAGTTGCTGGGCCTACTCGAAAGTAGGACCCTACAAAAATAGGCGTATGCCACTTAGCGTGGAGAGCGCACGGTATTCTTTAGTAAAAGGCGAAAGAATAGTTCGCTTTGTGCTCACCACATGGCTGCGTATCTTTTAACAGTATAACGAGACCTCTATTTATAATGCAAGTTGTGCTCCTACTTACTCTCAGTTTTCCGATGTGGGACGCTGAAACGTAGGAGAAAAAAGGAGAATTAAAACTCGTGTTGGGTTTAATAGGCCTGAAATAAGAGTGGGCTTTTGAGACAAATTGTTGTCTTTTTTCGTTTTTAATCCGAGTGAAAAGTGAAAACGGACGACTGATCTTCACGAGATTAATTAAGTTGAACAAAATTGTTCTTGTTTATCATTTCGTTCATATTCTGTCGCAACGATGTTCAAATTTGTATAGTTTTCTACAGAAAAGCAGTTAAGTCGTATCTTCACTGCTCAGCTGCTGAAATCTCAAGAAAATTTTAATTAAACATTTTCGTTTTCTAACTTAAAACATTAAACATTTAAACTCTACCTTCTTTTTGTTTGTTTAGGAAAACGTATCATTTAAACGTAAAGAGTTTTTTTCATAATAATGATCGACATAATGACATCTCAGATTTATAGACAGCAAAGAGAAATAACGAGAAGAGAAAAAAGAGGTATCAAATAAGATAAAAGCGAAAGTTTCAGCATAACAATACTTTTTTGGGTGCATTCTCAAGTCAAATAAATACTTATTGTCTCCAAGGTTGCAAACATAATCAATTTCCTCTTATTCTCTCTTGTGAAATGGAGGTTTCATTGGCCCAAACTGAGAAGATTCAAAGATAATGTTCAACAAATAGGTAAAACAAATGTTTGCAAAATCCTATATACATATGATTCAGTATACGTATAACCTACGCAAACTAACGCTGTCTTTAATTATCTTCCTCCACTACAAGGGATGGCCAAACCGTTGGATCAAATACTTTGTCAAAATCAAAGTCCAGTCCGCATGAGTTCAGAAATGGCTTGATGCATTTTAAGGATTTGACTTACGCTTCCTAGGAAAAACTTGGACAATCGATGGTCGTTTCTAGACGATGTGGTTGAACTGGTGAATCTGAAAGAAGGAAGAACGAAAGATACTCAGAATTTTTGGAACCTTCAGGTAGATGTGCAGAACAGCTGGTTATGGAAGAATATTTGTAAGCTCAGACATCTGCCTAGATTTATGGTGGTTTGCGAAGTCGGCTCCGGCAGTTTCTGGTTTAGGGGCTCGACAGTGGCAGAGGCGTTGACTAATGGAAACTGGTGGATTGCAAATAGTAGAAGTAGGAATCCGATCATTTAATTGCTCACACCATGCCTTCCTGATCCAGCGCCCATTCTAGCATCAGAAGTGGACGACATATTTCTATGGAAACCAGCTTTCAAAACCGAAGGAGCCATTTCCACCAATTCCTTTGATTTCTTGAAGACTACACACACAGTACCATAACTTGGACCCTCACACATCTCACAGCCAATCAGCGTGTTTTCATATGCGTCTTTTGCTGGTAATAAACTCTCGGCTCTTCGAGCTGAACTTTCAAACTACTTTTGCTTTTATACTTCCGTTTTAATCCTTTATTCGGACGATAACAATATTAGTCGTATGCTTCTTACTGATCACAAAAATATTAGGTATCCTTGCTATGAAAAACAATGGCATTGGGCTTGAGGGTCAGTCAAAATAAATTAGCCATATGCCTTTGCTTTTAGCAATTATATATGTTTTCTATTTGTTAGGTTGCTAATGTATAATGAGAAACAGCTCTCATACGAAAATAAACTATTCACCAAAATGCCTGTCACGTTTCAAAATAAGACACGAACCCTGGCACGAGCGTAGGCTGGTTCGGTCAACAACTTGTCTAGAAGAAAAAATAGTAAACTGCATCACAGAGAAGAACTACAGAAGAAAATGCTGCCTACAATTATCCGGAGAGAAGAGTTTCGATTTCGAATCTCAAAAAACATTCTCAATTTCGATTTGCAAAAAGGCCAACAAGACCAAAAGAGTGGGAATCAGAGAGAGACCACCAAACCCGTTTCTCCTTAGCTATCGTTTTGGAAGACACGCTATCGCCTGAAGAATCTTCTTCCTTGGACCCTGGAATAAATGGGATAGTACCAAGTTCAAGAAATCTGGTAAAAGAAAAGGTCAATCTTAATTGTTTTAAATCGATAACAATCAAAAGGAAAATACCATTGGTATGATGAGATCTTTTAGATCACTTTCTTTCATCTGCTTAATCGTGGTCATATCCACCTGTCATCAGTATTAGTTTTTTATTGATGAACAATGGAGAAAAAGAGCTCAGACAACAAGTTTCATATCATGAAAACCATTAATAATTTTCATGCAACCTATGTGATTTTATATGGACTGAGATGCCACAACATGAAAAGCACCCGTAAACTAGCACAAAAGCCAAAATGGCAAAGCTCTGGGACAAGGAAAGAATGGGACACTTACTTCCTCTCTCTTAAAGGCAAGGGAGTATTTTCCAAGTCCAAGTGAATTTAGAAAGCTGTCTACTGTTAGTGGCTCTTCCATCTGTTATAGCACCAAGCAGATATACATGACATATTATTAACACTTGAATACGAAGAGCAAAGCATTAAAGTTTTTGACTACCTGAACACGAATATTAAAGCTTAATGCAGAGTGTAAATATGAACGGAGACTCATCCAATGTTTAGAAATTACAAACAGAAAGAAGTCATCCACAAATTGAGAAGAAGATAGAAGAGCTTACAGGGAAGGGACTGTTCTGCATCATACTACCAAGTGGAGGAAGCTGACATAAAGGAGGCAATGGATGAGGGTTTGGGACCGGAGGAGGTAACATTGGCCTGGCGAAAGTAGTGCCACTTGCTGGTGCTTGACTATTTAGTACACCTCTAACTCCATACGGTGACGGTCTCACATCATCAAGCATCCTGCTTCGTCCAGGAAAATCATCGAGGTTCCTTGATGGAGAATCCCTTGACGAACCCATGTAGCTTCCAGTAGGAGGAGAAAAACCCCGAGACGAGCCCATGTAGCTGCTTCCCACATTTCTAGTTGGGGATATAGCCCTAGAGCCACTACTGAAGCTTCTAGTGTCCCTTGGCGGTGATAAATCTCTTATATGGCCAATTATTCGTCCAGCAGTTCTTGACGGTGATAGATCTCTCGGATGGCTAATTATTCTTCCAGAACTTCTTGGCGGTGATAGATCCCTTGGATGGCTAATCATCCTTCCAGAATTTCTTGGCGGTGATAGATCCCTTGGATGGCTAATCATCCTTCCAGCATTTCTTGGCGGCGTTAGAGCCCTTGGAGAGCCAAGCATCCTTCCAGTATTTCTTGGCGGTGATAGAGCCCTAGAACCACCACTGAAGCTTCTGGTGTTCCTTGGCGGTGATAGAGCCCTAGAACCACCACCACTAAAGCTTCTGGTGTTCCTCGGCGGTGATATACCCCTTGGAGTGCCACTGACACTTCCAGCATTTCTTGGCGGCGATCGACCCCTGGAAGTACCCATAAGCCTATCTGGAGATCTCCGTCGTATATCATCCACTCTCCATGAAGAATACGAATTACTTGATGAAAGCATCTGAGAGGGACCACGGACACTTCTTGATGGAGGTAACGGAGCATCCCTTGGCTCAGACATACGAGGTCGAGTATCAAGGCTACGAGGAGGCTGATTCTCACTCTTGGAGAGCAGCTTTTCACGAAGATCCATAGTGCTGCCTTCATCGCTCTGAGCTCGTCTCTGTGCATTCTTTTGCAAGAGTTTGAACCGGAGATCATTTTGACTGATCTGCAAATCTTAGTAACATAGAGAGTGATGGAGGGGGTCAGAAAATCAGCAAAGATGCTAGTGTGAGTATCCAGTAATTCATATATCTATACCATTTCCACTGAAACTAGCTTCCCCTCTTTGCCTACACAAAAACAAAGAAGAGAAAAACAACGTATTAAAATCCATCCCAAACCACATCAACTAGAGCCTAAACACGTTAAAACTCAAAATGCAGCAGACAGAGACATAAAGAGGGAGAAAAAAGGAAACACCTTTTACTGACCGCATCACTTCCGTAAGCAGAAGTATCTAACTGATTCCCTAATCTCTCTTTAACAGACCGTTTGGTCCCAACTCTAGGCAACTCATCATATCCACCACCTAAATCACTTCCATCTCGACTCACCACCTGCAAAACGAATACATCACAAATCAACATTTCCTCTCAAGGCTCTAAAACTCACTAAATCCAATGCAAAAACAGTGAAACAGGATTACTAATTTCCAGATATCACATCGCGAAACACATTACAAGTTCCACTCTACTAGAAAAAGTAGCTACGATAACGAAGAGTGGGATGATGAAGACAAACGTACCTGGCCGCTACGCCCTAGAGTAATAGTGACCCGACTCCGGCGAGAAGCGTCTGACATTTGAGGAGAAACTCAAAAGGAACGAAACCCTAGGAAAATCAACTGAAGGCACTACAATCAATCACCTCCGTCAAACCCTAGCCATATGAAGCTGAATCTACTCAAAAAAATCGCAGAGAGAGTGCAAGTGTCTGCGACAAAATTCCTGGAAATAAACAATAAGATTACTGGGGAATTTTCCGATGAGATTAAACGGAGAACAGAAAATCGGAAAAGTTAGTTATATACATACGTGTACGTCTGATGAAAATCGATGGAGACAAAAAGAGCTGCGCAGTGCCAAAACCAAAGAGAGAGACCCCTGACTCGTTTGGTGGCTTCCCATTGTTTGTTCATTAACCGCACTGAAATTTACGGAGACGCCCTCCGATGTTTATATTATTTTCAGTTTGACCCCTACTTTAATTTTTTGTCTATTATGTCCAGTTTTTACTAGCGGATCTATTTTGTTAATTGTTTTTTGTTTGTTTTTGATAAACGTATTTTGTTAATTCTTATAGTGAAAAACCGCATTCCACTATCGACAGTCGAACATATTAGTTTTAGCTAATTTGCGTATAATAATTTTTAATTGTGAATCCTGTTCCACTACTGAATGTCGAATAAAAATTTACTAAATCATAAACTAGGTTTGATGAGTGGCATAAGGACGTAGACTGTGAACAAACATTTAATTTAACAGATACCGTCTCGTGTTACAGAAGACATGATATTTTTTTTATAAACATATTGTGGACATTGGCCATCATTATTGTGTATCACTTTCCAATGTGATCATTTACGTATAAACTATCGAATAGCCTAACAGATTGGTAGAAACTATTCATGTAGCTAGTTACGTATACCGGAGCTTCAAAACATTTGAAAATGTCAAAATCATATACTTATATTGCAATATCCTGATCAATCTTCTAGATTTAATTTTGCACATCTTTAATGAACATTTAATCGCTTTCAAAATAATCATTAGACAAAATAAACGTGTCAGTATGATTTCTTTGGTTGGTCATAGTAGGAGGATATATAGCAATTCGATTTCAACAAAGGGAGGCCAATGTCTTACTGAATTCAACGTTATTCTACTATGTAATGAATACTAATCACAAAAGTATAGCATAAACAAAGGAAACAAAAATGCATAAAACACGAAAATCAACATTGGTAAGCAGTTTTATCTGAAGCAATTGTATATATACAGAGGCACATATGTGAAAAGAAAACGCGTAGAGAAAGGAGGAGCCAATGTCTGAATATGTGTATAAACTGTGTGTATACTGTATACATTCCCATCCTTTTATAAAAAAAAGAATTAAGACATGAGGTAAAAATAAAATCAATCTAAATAAATGAAGTAAAAAAGTTAAAATAATTTTATCTACGGTAAGAACCACAAGAAAAATCCGACGGTTGATAACAAGAGACTGAAAATCGTCAACCTCGATGAACCGTCGATTCTCCAGGCAGCACCAAAGCTACCAGTATCTCGTTGCCGAGAGGTGGTGGACGTTGTAGATGTTGTGCCGTTGAAATTAGGATTCGCACCGTACAAGTACTGGATTCCTTCCACGTCATCATTCGTCAAATCAACTTTACGTTTCCCCGTCGTGATCGTCGGATACATGATCGATTCCTCCACAGATGAATGTCCTAAACCAAGAAGATGACCAATCTCGTGAACCGCCACCGACTCAAGATCAACCGCCGCCGTAACGGAGAGGAAACTGTCGAGGTCTCCGGAGACAACCCAGTTCTCGTCTGCGTCAAGATGAAATTTCCCGCTCGGAGGCGAGAAAGCGTGAGCTAGCGTGCCCAACACGCCATCGAAAGGCTCGCCGTCTCCGTGATCTCCGGTGTAGAATCCGATGGTGATGTCGGAGTTTGAGAAAGACTGGATGTTCGTGAAGTTCAACGCCGTCACCTCCGACCAACGTCCGAACGCGCGTGCGAACACGCTCTTGACCTCATCGGTCAAAGGGTTTCTTGGGTCGAAAGCATAGGTCAAGTCACGGCGGTCACTAGGCCACCGTGGCTCGCCAGGGAATAGCGTGTAGTGTTGAACCGTATGCAAACGCGGTACACGGCCGCCGGGGGAAAAGTTTACTTCGAAAGTCTTTCTTCTTCCGTTGTGCATCAACGACGTACCGTTGACCACGTCAGGGTTACCGCAACGTGGAATCACGATGTGTTTAATGGTTAACGCGTCGAGTTCTCCGGTTACGTTTAACCGGAAGTTCTTTTGGTACAACTCGACGGCGGCTTTAAGGATGTCATCGAAATCATCTGTGAAATTGCCGGAGAATGTTTCAGGGATGTAACCAAAACGTTGGAAGTATTTCTTGATGCGGAAGAGACCATCGACGTTTTGGCCGTGGTGACAGCCGGTGAAATTGGAGAAAGCGTCCCAGAAAACGCGTGTGGTGTTACGTAGAGATGGTGGAATGGCGGTGGAGTTTGGGAAGAACCAGGCGGAGACGGGAGAAACGATTAGGATAAACGATAAAAACCCGAAAACGCAAAACCTCATGGTGGTTTTCGGATTAGAGGTAAGCCACCCAAAAACGAAGAGAGAAAAAAAGAAAGAAAAATGGAGAGGTAATATTTAGGATTTTAGGAGAGAATTTTGAGAGAGAGAGAGAGAGGTAAAATCTAAAAACAGGTAATGCCGTTTGAAGCTAGTTTTTATATTTAAGATAATTGAGAGAGTGTGAGGTCATCTACTGCGTTTGCGTTTTGTCTTGGCGGGTGAGAGGTCGTTGGGAATCCTTTGCGTGTTTGCCAAATTTCCCCTTTTTAATATTTTCATTTTTAAGAAAATGCGAATGATTCCAATGGAAACATCTATTGTCTTAGTCACGTTCAAACTCGGAGACAGAGGTCATCATGCTTCAAGAGAGAAGACTCTTTGTGCCACAGAAAGACTTCGGTCCGGTTGGTAGATAACCGGTTTAAGGAAAAAGTCAAGGTGGCTTAGTCAAACAAAGGGGTTGAACTATTTTGTTACTATTGTTTTGTTTAAGTTTCAAGTGGGAGTTGGTTTGGTCGGAAAAGTCGTCAGGGAATCTTTGTCTAACACGTTTTAACGACGTCACCTAAGTCTGCTGTTACAATCACTTTTACATTCGATAAATGGTAACAACATATGATTTTCTCGGCTTCACATCACAAACTTTTGTACGAGTATGCTACTAAATAATCCGTGAGCATAAACCGTACGTTTTGGAATAAAACAATGGTTAAACAATGATTATGATGGCCATGGGTAACAAAAAGATACAAACCATACGTTTGCAATAGGTTGCTGTCTCTTCTCAACTAATTCTAAGTTCGAACCGCATGCTTAAAGCCTTAGACCATCTATTTGGACAGCATGTTCGATTGATAAACAGAGGTTCAACCTCTAACTACGTCAAACTATTACTACCAAGAAAACCTGTTATTTTGTATGGATTCGTTGACTTGATGATTAAATAAAATACCGTAATTATAGAATCTTTTTTTGAACTTATGTTAGTATCCGGCCAACTAAATGTGGACTGATTAGTCCACTGGCCGAAGCTGACCCAAAAATTTTTAAATGTCCAGTTAAGGGCTCTTTGGGGATTGGTGGTCTGACGGGGCCAGAAAGCCCATGTGAAAACCCCAGTGGCCACTAGAAGGTGTATAGCAAGGGGGAATCGAACCCGGATGTATTGGGAATCTTACTCTCAGACCGAAATCCGTCCTACCATTCGCCCACCTTGTAGTGGTTGTAACTCTAGAATCTTGTATTTCTTTTTGGCTGACGACTAATCAACTATTGTCCACTATACAGGACTAACAACACATATATCAACAAATTCAAACAATTTTTCCGTCCCAACAGATGAAGCAAAGCATTCAGGACGAAGAAGCCAACATCATATATTCACATAAATTGTTCTGAAACGAGGTTTTCTTTCCTATAAACTAAAAGGGTAAAGCTAACTTAATAATAAATTAACCAAAAAGTACACTAACAGAGATGGAGAGACAAACAGGTTGAGTAATTATTCCTAAGGCTGAGAAGGCCTCTCTCATAATCAGGATACAGACTCAGGTTCATACTTGGATATGGTTAAATTAATGGTGTAATAACACGGTAACTCCATTCTGTATTTACATAAAATCTGAACCGTTCAAAGAAAGAGGAGCTCATGCTGGTTCTAGGTCATCACCGGCCAGAACAAGTACACGACTTGAAAAACACTTAGGAGCCTTTCTAGATCAGGGAGTAACGAAAGAAACCAAAGAACTGTTTATAAAATGCAAGACATTCAATGTTTTTGGAAAAAAATAGAACAATTTGGACAACGTTTAGTAAAAAGCGACTTATGGTTACATGCCTAATTCAAACAAAACCTCTAAATCAACTCTAAAACCTATGAAATTATCTAAAGTTAAATAGATCCGTATGAGTCTTCTACTAACCAAATTTCAGGATTTTATTATATCTAGATGAGCGTTTAAAGTTCCAAACGTTAAACTACTACTCCACTAATACGGTATTTACTGCACCCGTTTTCGGGGATGATCATTTGAAACTTCTCATTTTTAAAGACAAATTGAGGAATCCAAAGGGTTATAGTTCTCAAGGAGATTCATTGAACGTGCAGATGCGGATATGCATTGACTGATCACATTAATTCTTTTGCGATTGGTATTCCAAATTCAAAGCCTTATCATGACTCCCGAGGTTCATTATGTTCATTTACTGCTTGACCAGAAACCTCTTGAGTTTCATAACCTTTAGTTCTTCTATATATAAAGGCAAATCTTCATGTTTCGTGAAAGCGTATCTTATAAAGTATCAGTCATTTTTCTTTTATATTTTCTTTCTACTCATTTTTCTTGGATCTCCAATGGCTAAAAGTGTTAAGTTTAGCTTGAAACTTCTCATTGATGAGAAGAGAAACAAAATTGTTTTGGCTGAGGCTGAGCAGGACTTTGTTGATGTGCTTCTCAGTCTTTTGACTCTCCCAATGGGGGAAGTTGCTAGATTGCTCGAGAAACATAAGACAGTCCTAGGTTGTTATAAAAACCTTAACAAAAGTGTTGCAGATATGGGCATCGGTCATTTTGAGACCGAAGCTTGCCAGAGTATGTTGATGTATCCGAGAAGTACTAAGGAGATCCATTGCAGAAAGCTCAAGATGAACATGGGTAATATTAATATCACCAAGTTCTTTGTTGTGCTCAACATGTTTGAGGAGTGATTCATGCGCAAGCAAGAGATACACCAATTTGAACACCTCAAGATGTGGCTGTGGATCTTTGATGGAAGCTCAAATTCATGTCCCAGAAGAAGAGCAAGTTGGAGAAGTGATAGGAAATAAAGAAGATGGAGTGTTTGTCAATTGCCGATCCTCGTTCATTGTCACTGATGATTTGAAAGTGACATCGAACTCTATTGGTGTTCTCATGAACGTTCTAAAGATCTTGGGTATATTGGCTTTAGTGATCTGCGGGAAACTGTTGTTGATGTAGGGTTCGAAGAGGTACCTCATTGGCTTATTATTATTTTTTATGTTCTCTTATTGTCTCGGCACGTTAAAGCTCTTCTATGTTTATAGGTGGTGACGCTTCTAGGATGTTTATTCACTTCAGAAACTCCCTTGACATGCGCATTCCTCAGAAGAACTTGCATGACAAAAAGGAAAAGCATGCATGAAATGTTGCCTCCACCTGCGCTGAAAAATGGAAACGAAAAACCAGGCGGAGTACTATGTTCTGTGAAAGTTTTTGTTAGAAAGCTTGACATGGAGATTCTTTATGTTGAGTGCAATGAAGACTTCGTTGACTCTCTTCTCGGCTTTCTGGTTCACCCTCTTGAGTTGGCTTGCTCATTGTCTAATGACAAGAAAATATTGGGATGTGTTGGAAATTTGTGTAGAAGCCCGTGTAGAGGAGCAGCTTCTAAAAGTTGTCATCTTCCTGATTACTATATTTGCAGTAACAACAATGTGCTTAACTACATACACCAATCAATACCGTTAGAGTGTTTGATTCCTCGTAATTGTCACTTTTCGTCGATGTGCAAATTCGCCAGGTACATTAACAGGTCGTCGCTCCCAGAAGGTGCCAAAATTGTGAGTGTGTATCCAAATAATCCAAAATCCAAGTCTGGGACTTCATCAGGATGTGGGACTGGTAGGTTCATGAAGAAAAATACAAAGTTCGTCGTGTCTAATGATCTGATCATAACTCCGATGAAGTCATCTTCAACCATTGGCTTGTTAAAGAAAATGCAGGTAGACATCAGTGAACTCGAGGAGTATCAGATTAGCATTTCCAAAGTAGAGGTAAGACTGTAAATACCTTTTTTGATGTTTTGTTCTTTGGTATGTCCATCTTACCTCAGTTATCATCTGTTGAATTTTTCTTCATCTTGCCTCTATTTGCAGCTCATTAGCATTCTTAAAGCTTCCTTGATCTCCTCTTCTGCACTGACCCATGTTCTTTCAAACTTCCTCGTTAAGAAACCAAAGGAAGAAACTTGAACTCCATCCAAGAACCTTTTCCGATGCTTATTTCTGCTCCTGTTTCTGAGGATCATTTTTTATGCTTTTTAGTTTCACTATCTATTTCTCTCATCTAGTAAGGCTTTCAGGAATTTCGTTTGGGCTTGGTGTTCTTCTTTCTCTATGCATTTCGTCTTATGACTTTGAGTGTAACCCTTAATGGAATATCCTTTACTGGCACTCTTTGTTTCCAAACTTTGCGCATCACACAAGAGAACACAAGTATCAAAACCCACTGAAACAAAATATTATATTCTTGTAAATCATTAGATTTTTCGTTTGTTTGGTATTATCCTTAAGCCAACGTTGGATTTGATGAAACAGCATAACATAACATAGTTAAATTCCTCGCGACTCACTGGCTATCGTCTACTCCATCACTACTCACAAGACAGGAACAAACAAATAACACAATTTCGCCAAACAAAAAGATGAAGCAGAGCATTTGGCACAAATTAAGCAGCTAACACGGAAATTGATCAAATAAAACATCATCATATATTCACAGAAAGATGGTTTCCAAACGTTGTCTCTTTCCCTATTAACTAAAAGGGTAAAGCTTAATAAATAAATAAACATAAAGCAGACAAACACAAACAGCGAGACAAACATGTTGATTAATTTTTTCCTAACACTTAGAAGGCCTCTCATAATCAGGAGGCAAAGAAGGGCAATTCTCGTTCATATTTGCATATGGCTCAATGGTGTTATAACCAGGTAACTCCATTCTGTATTCACCCAGAATCTGACAGAACTCAAGCTTTCCTTTCTCTGTGTTACACCAACTCGGTAGCCTCGTCTGATTATCTTCAAACATCCTCAGAGTGTACGCATCTCGGATCTTTAAAAAACAAACGAAAAAAACGCTTAAGAGTGATGATAAATGGAAAAGAAAAGGCGAAGACTTGATACTGTAAAGAGGTGAAGACTCACAGTGAATTCAGTGACTTGAATGTGATCAGCGAGAGGGCCGAATACCCCAGCGGCTTTGTACATTGCAAGGATGAAAGCAACGCATGTTGTCGACTTCCCATCGCTGTATACCCACTCATCCTGTTCGGGGATGGTGAGTAACTCATCAAATGACATTCCACGTCTCGCTGTTTCTTCAAGAATCCCATACAAATCCAGATCCTGTGAAACACTACCTCATTAGCTACCATGTATGATGTTATATCCTAAGGCGAAATGGAGAAATGTATTTTCTTAAGGAGGAAAGTAGATGATATACCTCAGTACCGAGCCGTTTATTGAGTGCCTCGTTCCACATATTTGCTGCATATGCAGGTTGTACACGAGTCCACATAGACATGACAGAAATAACCTGAAAGTCAAATGTCACTTGTTTATTGCCATGATGATGACAATGATGATGGGTCTTTAAGAAAATAAGAGATTAAGAAGTACCAAGTGAGCATCAAGCGGAGGTGGGTAGTTATCGGCTAGAGTGTCGATCCAGCTGAATATCATGTTGTGATATCCATAAGGTTTGCCCAACATGCTCCGTGCATATTCCCACGCAGCAGTGTTGTTGAACTTTGCTCGGATATCAGGATGTAAAGGAAGCAAAGCTATTTGTGGATTTGAATTATCCTTCAATGTGAGAGCCCACCATTCATCCCAAGGAATCACAACAATGATTTCTTCTCCCTGTGAGGAATAATACTACAGAGTAAATATCTCTCCCAATACTTAAACCACAAATGCTTAAACATGTCTTTACCTTTTCGTTCTCATGTCCCGATTCACCAACCCAAAGATTCCCCAAATCATCCTTCAAACAAACAGCAGTATGACCAGCAAAAGCACCAGTCACCCATTTCTCTAAAGTCTCAAACCCACCCCATCTACCTCGAATCTTTGACACCGCCAAGAAATCACCAGAATGCACATCTTCCGGATTGATTGTAGACCGCCAAGGCTGAGGTCGTTTCTCAAACGTAGCACCCATATGTTTCGTCAAGAAAGCCAAGTTCGCACTCTGTCCCCAAGCCGTGTTGGAGAAAAGAGGCAACACATCAATCAAAGAAAGCAACGTCCCAAGCATTCCTGATGGCATAAGAAACACTGAAACTCCATGCTCCTTCACCTACTCATTCCAACCACTCGTAAATTAATCATCACGGAAACAAATAGCAACACAGCCTCTAAAAAATACTTACAACTAATAAAAAAAATCTTACATATTCCAACTCAGCAGTCTCTTCCCATGAATCAAAGTTCAAAGTATGATCTCTGGCAGAGAAATAGTAGTCCCAAGTGATCCTATACGGCGTTGCAAAGACATATAGGTCCATACAAGTCAAGCTATGTGCCTCGGATGTCTGCAAAAAGTTCCCAAACTACTTAATTCCGACCAAAAATAGAAACTTTACACAAGGCTTTCCATATCTTGAGTTTCGTTTGGTGTTAGCTAATAACCAAGCAAGCAGAGAAACTTATCATATAGCCATAGCAAACAAAAAGTCAAAAACTTTATGAAGATTCTAAACCTTAGAAACAGACCTTAAGATGGAGAACGCCACCTCCAAGACCAGGTTCGTCGCGATCGCTACGAGTGATATCGAGACGAGCTTCGTTGCCACGAAAGCAAGCACCTTTCCACTCAAGAGACGAGTTACTTGGAGTAACGGACCCGATAAAAACCGGCAACAAATCCACGGCGCTGTGGAAACTGTTCAAAACGGGCCACGACACTTGACGAGGCAGCATAGGGAGAACATCGTCGACGCTGAAGGGGACCTTGAGGGATTGACCCAGGTCAACGCAAAAACCTAAACCTAAGAGAAGACATAAGAGCAAGAGGGAGAGCTTCCGTGTCCGAAGAGGTTGAGGAGGGTTCTGAGACATTCGATCGGATCACTCCGTACCAAATTAGTAAGTATTGAGTCTTTTGTCCAAGATTTTTGGGGATTTTGGGGGTGAAGAGAGAGGCTTTTGTTGCTGTCAAGGTTGAGGATGATCCATTGTTGTGATTTCACCTTTTCTCTCTCTGTTTCTGATTTTTTTTTTTTTTTTT
>KE156247.1:77884-87960 GCA_000411075.1 Sisymbrium irio | reverse complement strand
CATGTGTTGAAAGGAATAGTAGAAATGACTTTTCTTGCAGATTATTACATATTTAAATTTAAAAATATAAAAATAAATTATCATTATAGATATTTTAAGTTGCTAAGAAGAAGAAAAATTAGGAAGAAAAAAATAAATACGCAATCAGGCAAAAGATATAAATAGAAGCAAAAATCAAGAAGAAGAAAGAAAGAAGAGAAAGGAAGACGAAGCAGCTAGATGGAGCAAACTGAAGTGAGCAGGAGATAACTGAAGCTAGCTGGAGCGAGCATAGAAAACGGAAACGAGATGAAACAAACAGAAGCTAGATAAAAATAAGTAGTGTTGTCATGTTGTTGTAGCATTGGATCATGGTGATCGGAATGGAGATGGAGCAACCTGTAAGTATGGTTAAAATTTAATGAGGCATGATGGGGATACACACTGATAAACAAAGCAATCGAGGAGCTACATGTGAAGTAAAAAAGATGACATTAATTGTTCCTTACGGTAAAAGGAACGACCTTTGACTCATGGGGAGCACAAAACTGTAGACATCAATCTGTTGAGTTTCAAACCACTGATCTTTGCTGAGAGATAGGTAGTTTCGATGATTTATGAAACATGATAAATTTCTGCAGGTTGTTACTTTAAGTTATACAGTGCAATTTATGAACAATAAAGCATACTTTAAAAGGATTTCAGTGTTTATTTTCTGTATATGAATAATCGAATAGGAAATCAAATTGGAATAAGAATCTCTTACTGAGGTATTTTCTAAAATGAAAAAAGAAGTAATTAACAAAATTAAATCCAATCCAAAATATAAAAAAATACTTAAATCAACATTTTTTTAGAACAATAAATATTATTTCAGATATCATATAAAATATTAAATTTGAAATTAAGCTGAAATCAAATTAATCACTCTTAAATAAAAATGTGGTGCTTAAAAATTAGGTATTCATCTAATATAACTCTTTTTGGAAACTTATACTATCATTTTCTTATTTTGTCTTTTATGAATGGTAGTGTAAAATATGTTGAAATTATCTTCCAAAAAACTTTAGTGTAGTATCGTTAAACATATTTTCAATACAATATTTACAAAATTTTAGATATATTAAATTAAAATCATCAATATAGATATTTTGAGTTTGCTAAGAATAAGAAAAACAAGGAAGATAAGTAAAAGCAAAAAGTAGGAAGAAGAAAGAAAGAAGAGAAAGGAAGACGAAGAAACGAGATGGAGCGAGTGAGTGGAAGCAAAATGAAACAAACAGAAGCGAGCATAGACCAGAAAAAGCAAACAGAGGCAATAACGAGGAAGAAGAAGCAAACAGGAGCAAGAAAAAACAAGCAGATGCCAGCATGAGGAAGAAGAAGTAAGCACGAACAAGAAGAAGCGAGTTGGAGCAAGCATAAGTGAGCAGAGGGAAGCAGAAGCGAGGATAAGTGAGCAGATGCAAGCACGAGGAAGAAGAAGCAAGCAGAGGCAAGCACGGGGAAGAAGAAGCAAGCACGAGCAACAAAAAACAAGAAGAAGAGAACATAAGTAAAAAGACTCTGATAGAAGCGAATATAAGCCATAAAAATGAGCATATGCAATCAGTAGCAAACATAAACAAGCATACACATGTTTTTCATTTTGATTTACCTTTCTTGAAGTATAATTTCAAATATTATCTTACTGATATTGTATATTTTTAGGTTACATGAAAGAAAGATCTAACCTGATTAGAGAAAAATGTGATTTAGGATGGCAGAGAAAAAGAGTAAGTTCTTTTTCACTCTCTTAACTTATCAATCTCATTTGCTCACTTAACTTGGTTTATGCTAACTTACAAATATTGACATAGTGCATGAGAAGTGATCGTGGGGGCGTAGAAAAGTGTTGTTTATGGATGAAATATCTACGAATCTTGATAGCTCAACAACTTTTTAGGTTGTTAGATCTGTCCAAAATTATAATCTGATGGTTGCCACGTTACCAAGTTTTAGTTTGCATAGTTTTCTAAACCATAATAAGAGTAAGGATACTTAGAAACATACGGTTTCATCAGCAAGGATGTACTGCGAACTGATTATGTGGCGGGTGTAATAGACTGGATAAGTCCTGATTATTTTCGCCCTGAACCTCCAAGCAGTGATTCTCTCATTTTAGAACACAGATGAAAACGGATCGTAGTTGACCATCTAGGTAATTTTTTTCTTGGATTAACCACGGAAAAAACAAGGAGAGAGGAAGATGAACAATATTTGTTTGAGTTTGGATAGAGACGAGGAAAACGGAATAATGTGGTGGTGTTTGTTAGAGCCGAAAAAATATGAAGAGAATAAATGCTGCTATATGCACTTGGCTCGATGAGTTTATCGAAATAATTGTGTGTATTGACATTTGGAAACTAAATAGCAAAAAGAATTTCGAATTCAGAATCAATGTCCATATACACAATGTCAGAATTTTAATGAGTATAGCAGATTTGTTATGACTCTATTACATTACAAGAACAGATTCAACACCCTCCAACTCAGCTTTTAACACTCCACATCATTTTCTCTTTCTTCCACATCACAATTCAACATCCACCCAATTTTCAAGCACTCCAATGCTTTTATTTAATAAAATTCAACACCCTACCCCACTATTTATAATTCATATTTTTATTTTCTAACAAATTTTTTATTTTTGTGATACATGTTATGAAAAATTATTGATAAAATTAAATTAGAATATTAATTAAAATTATATTAAAATTATTTTAAAGTGACATATTTTTTATATAATTTTTATAATTATTTATATTTTTATGTGTCCAAATGAAATGAAATAAGTTTCTAATTATAGATTTTTAAAAATTATGAATTTTTCGTGTAATTTCTTTTTCAAAAAAAATTGTTTCGTATGTAATAATTGATTTTAAATAGATAAGATGAGATAAAATCTCTAAAATCTCAATATCCAATAGCAATATAACAAGTGTCAGCATCTGAATTATTTCTCTTTTTTCTAAAAAGAAAATAAAAAGAAAAAAAAGTTGTAGACACTCCACTCTCTTTTCATGCGTTTGAAACACACACTCCCATTCACCTATTGACATATGGCACATGTGGGTCCCAAATTTTTTTATTGAACATGTTGAATAAATTTAACATTGATGAATCCACATAAGATTTTTTCATTTTTCAAGACTTTCAAAGATGTGAACTTATTTTGTGATTGATGCTAAGTTGATGTGTACAATATCTTACTAGATCTTATACCAATATCCGTGGGCTTTGTATTTTACAGTTTTAAATAATACTAAAATAAAATCAAAAAGATAACGGTGACTGTAATATAAAAAGATATCACCCAATCGACGCATTTTTGTCCTTGCAATATAACTCTAGGTCAAATTCTCTCTAGACTTTCTCCAAAATTTGTATCGAAACGTTTGGCTTTGCATCTCTTTGTAGAGGTTTATATTTTATCGCACACAGGCACATAATATCTTCTTCTCTACATATTCCTTTGAGAGATGACCTCTTTGACCAAATTTACAGATCTTTGAGTATCCAACTCACAGACGCTACGATATGGATATTTGTCAAACGAGATTACCATGACAAAGACATGGTTTTTAGCATTCGCCGCAATTTCGTGTTTTGTGATATTCATGTCAGCATTTTATTGTTTATATATAGTGATTGCAGTGAATATCTCTAGACACATTCTCACTTACTTATCTATTTTCTGATAATCTAGGGTAATACTATACAGGCAACTATTCCGCGTGAATTGGAGAAAAAGTACGAAGACTATTTCAAAGACGGTCAATGTTTTTTAATGACAAAATTTGAAGTGTGTGAATCATCGATTTGAAATTAGATCACAAATCTGCGGCTTCATCTATATTTTACTGATGAAACAAGACATATGTTATCTGATAAGACGATATCTTTGTCACGGTATTCCTTCGTTTGTTTTGATGAAGTTCACGATGGTTCGGCTTACAGGAGATGTGAAACATGTGCCTTTTTTTATTAAACGTGTGGGTTATAATTATAGTAAATATAATATAGAATTCTTAAACGTTTGTCTTCCTCTGCAATTTCAGCTGACCTGTTAGGTATAATAGTCAAAGTTGGCAGACTTCAGCACATTACTCCTGTTGATAGAGCTAGGCGTCCATACACTTATTTAGAATTCACTCGCAGAGATATCAAGTAAGTTGTTTTAAGATAGTATATGCATTTGATTTATACTGTTTCGATTTCCTTGCCATGTAGATAAACTAAAGTGTATGTTTAGTGGTTTAGAGTTAGAGTGCGCAGATTGGAATCATTTAACCATCAGATTCAAAACTTTGTGGGTTGCTTTTCGTCGAAGTGGTATGATAATATGTTGTATAAGGTTCTGGAGCATGTGCAGGATGCGAGGTCGGTAGTTTACTTTGTAAGTTTTTGAACACTGGTGATATCTTTAACATCTTATTGTCATAATCATAAATTTGTAGGATATTATCGAGTGCACTCAAAAGGTTATGTATCCGATATGTTATTCAATCATTCTATACCTGAATTGTTTCGTGCTAGACAAATGTGAGTTTCGAGACAGTCATCTAAATGATTTTTGAAGAATTGGATTGATATAATCTAAATTTAGTTTACATTGTTCAGAATTCTGTGTAAATGCTAATGATTAGTTTATACTCTGATTGTTATATCAAATAGCAACATATTCTTATTGTTTTGCTTTTGCTTATGCTTACATCTGATAAATAGGTTTATTATGTTTGGCGATGATGTCAAAGTCGAAGATGAATATAAGAAGATTAATATGATGACGATATGATAGACTCTGATCATATTTAGACCATTTTTATTTTAATGTTTATCGTACTTTAAAAACTTTAAATAATATTTTTATTTTATGATGATGAAAAATTAAATTATGTAACATATATATATATGTTTCATGATTATTTTAAAACTAAAATTTAGTATAAGTTCAGCACATATTAAATAACAATTCGAGTGGATAATCTTAATATTTAAATACTTAATTACAAGCTGAATTTATGATAAACGATTAAAAAACAACTTTCCACTCGCGTCCGCAGTCGCTAGTTTAAATTTATTTTGCAGACTTAAATTTATCTCGTAGACTTCAAAATCTATTTGGTAGACTCATGTTTAGTTTATAAATATTTAATAGATTTATATCAAAACTGCATATTTTACTTTTAGTCTGCATATTTTTGCCATATTTACTTTTTAAATTTGGTAAACTCCAGAAGTCTATTTGGTAAACTTATTTTTATTTTTAGTCTACATACATGTGGCAGACTAACGTCAAATAAACGTATATTTGGCAGACATAAAATATTATTAAGCAAATTTATGTTTATTTATATACCCTTAGACTTATGTCAAGTCTACTGATCAGTTTTGAAAGATTACAAAATAACAGTTCGTAGACTTAGGAGGTGTTATTCAGTAATAGAATTAGAAATCACCATTGTAATTTGATTTTGGATATATTTACTCTACACAATTTTGGCAGACTTCAAAAGTTTATTCTATACAAAATATAGTTAGTATACTTATATTTTCTCTACATATGTATACTTAAAATACTTTCTTCAGGTAAGGAGACTTCAAAAAAATCTATTCAACATATTTATTTTTAGTTTGCAGAAGTTTGACAGACTTATATAAAATCTGCATATTCTTACATACTAATATTTAGTTTACATATTTTTTGTTGACGTTAAAAGTCTATCATACAGACTTATGTTAAATATGCATATATTCCGTAAACTTGCATCAAATGTACTAGTTTTGATAAACTTTAAAATTTTATTTGATAGCCTTTAAATTCTAAGAAAATATTTAAATAATTTACTTTTTATTTTTCTAAAATTAAAATAAATATACCCTATTATATAAAATAAAATTTAACAAGTTTTATTTATAAATATTATATAAAAATGTATTTTCATATCTTTATTTGTTAATTTTTTCAGTTAAATGATTTTTTAGAATTTCAAATTTATTTTTTGAGCATAATTTGTTTTTATAGTTTTTACTTGAAATAATTTATTATTTAAATTCAAAAATTAAAATTCATCGTGGTATAATAGCGTTTAGTTTTTGTTTTGTTCACTAGAGTGTAGAGATGCTATTTGGGTCTAGCAATAATAATTTTACTTGTTTGAACATTTAAACGACTAGTGGACTTTTACAAGCATTTAGTTGTTGCATTAAAATGTTTGTAGTCACACATATCAGTGATTAATAAACTTTTCATTATGGTTAGATCATAATGTTGCAGTCAATCTTCATCTTTTAATAAAAAATATATCCATGATGGTAAGATCATCATAAAAAGTTTGTAGTCAATCGTCATGTTTTGACCACAGTGGTAAGATGTGAAAGCAATTTAAAAAAAAAACAATTCTATGAAAAATATAAATGATACTTTGGCAATGTTATCACTTATCAGGATGCAGATTAGCCATACAAACTTCAATATATTTACTTAGTAAAGGTGATTTTAATCAAGATACAGTATATGGTTGACTTGAAAATTAGAAAAATAAGAGAGGGAGTAAAGAGAGATAGGGAGAGCAACAGTGTTTTTAGAAAGTGAAACTAACTTTTAAGTAATTTGTTGTTATGAGTTGCAATTACAGTAATTTGACATTAACCATACTTATTAGCAAAGTTGAAAATGAATAATTATATGACGAATTATATTTCTTTACCTATATATACACCCATAATCCCATTAATATTAATCATAAATCAAGTTTTAAGTTAGAAAGTATCATTAAGAAGAGAAAAAGCATAAAATCTTACAAAAAATGATATATGTTAAAGTTTTGCTAATCGTAATTGCTATATGGTTTGTACCCATGAGTTACGGCCATGAAGCCGAGGCACCCACTGGTGATATAGCCGAGGCACCTGGAACCGACGCATTCGACAATGGTTGGTATAACGCACGAGCCACATTTTACGGTGACATGCATGGTGGGGAAACTCAACGTAAGCTATTTACTCATATTTTTTTCGAGATTATCGAAATAATGTTTTTGTTTTCGAATATATATGTTCCGTTAGGGACATTGGTTTAATCATCTATAGGCTCCCGTTTTATAAATAAAACGTTAAATTCAGCATTTGCGAGTGCATTTATCTTATTAAAACAGAATTTTTATAAAAAAAATAATATTGTTTTACCATAATATATTATATGAAATACCACAGTTGGACTAAAATATCATTAAAGCTATCATTGACATTAAAAAAAAAAATAGATCTAACTATAAATAAAAGTGTATGTATCTAAAAATTTAAAATATTATGACCCATTTCTTTAATAAATTAAAACCAAAATAATAATTTAAAATAGTGGGTCCTATTTCTATAACTAATTAAAAATGCAAAATAATAATTTAAAATAATAGATACCACTTTTCTAACTAATTTAAACAAAAATAATATAAATAAAAACAATATATGTAGTAAATATTAAATAAAATTATAAGTATAATTAAATAATGTAATAAATCAATTATTTTATAAACTATAAAATCAAATTTTAGAAAATATACACATAAAGTAATATAAATATATATTTTTCTATTAATAATTTGATATACATATATATATAAATTATTCACATAACCAGACATACTGGTATTTTTTAAATTACGGATTTTTATAGTTTATTATCTAAAGAATTAATAGAATAGAATATATATGAATTCGGTAATAAAAATTAATAGAATAAACTATATAAAATAAATAGACTATATGAAATATTCTTACAAAGTTTTGTGTTTTCATTTGTAATAAATAATTTATATAAAGGCAAAAACATTCACAAGCATAAACAAACAATCAAATACATTATATTTTTCACTATATAGAGGGAGCATGTGGATACGGTAATCTTTTCAGACAAGGCTATGGTCTAGCCACGGCGGCCTTGAGTCCGGCTCTATTCAACGAAGGATACACATGCGGGGCCTGTTACCAGATCATGTGCACGCGTGATCCACAATGGTGTTTGCCCGGATCTATTAAAATCACAGCTACGAATAAATGTCCAGCAAATTACACCAAGACGACAGACCTTTGGTGCAACCCACCACAAAAACATTTCGATCTCTCCATGCCAATGTTCCTCAAGATCGCCAAGTACAAAGCCGGGGTTGTCCCGGTTAGATACAGACGTATTCCTTGTACGAGAACCGGTGGTGTCAAATTTGAAACCAAGGGAAACCCTTATTTCTTAATGATCTTGCCGTACAATGTAGGAGGAGCCGGAGATATTAAGGCCATGCAGATTAAAGGAAGCAAGACCGGATGGATAAACATGAGGAAGAATTGGGGACAGAACTGGACAACCAATATTGTGTTGACCGGACAAAGTTTATCATTCAGGATTCAAACAAGTGATGGTGTTATTAAGCAATTTATGAATGTGGCACCAAGTAATTGGGGATTTAAACAGACTTTTGATGGAAAACTTAACTTTTAGGAGACTGATTTGAGTTTTGTTAGGTAAGTCTTACAACTTTAATGAATCAAACAGATGTATTAGGTGCAAATTTTACAATAAATAAAAACATAATAAAGAAAATAAACCAAATTTTTATTGGAAAAACGATTACTAGCGAGACGAAGTATATATTATCACATTAATTAAAAAGGTAACAAAAAAATAAATAAGATTTTTATTGGAAAAATGATTGACAGTTACACGAAGTATACCTCATCACATGGCTATACTACATACAAAGAATATTAATATATCTAAAACAACACGAACTATATTCTTAACATGACGATATGTATGAAGTAAATAATGTTATGTTACCAACATCAGAATCAACTTTTCTATTACTATATCAATGTATTCAAAACTACACGACCTACTTTAACAAAAAAAAAGCTACATGAACTATATTTATAATAAAAACCTTTTACATCACGCCAAAAAGACCTTTTACACAAATATGTATATATATAGTATAGTATATTTAACATCTGAAAGTTGTTCTTTTATTTAAATAAAATATTTTAATAGTTATATAAAATTAAAAACTAAATTGATTACCAATTTTCAATAATAGTATATTATATATTTACTAAAAATAAAAGTTATAGCAGATAATTCTCAATTTCAAATTTTGTTCATTTAATATATATATACAGATATACTACATCATATAAATTAATTTTGGTCTTTTCTAATGAAAAATTTTATTACATCATAAAAGTTAGAAATAAAATGATATTTAAATTCAAATAACAGAAACCTGTATTTTGAATTTAAATACCATTTATTTCAAAGACAGTTATGATATAAAAAAATCACATGAAAAAAAAAAATAGATAATTTAGATATGTAAACTATTTATATATAATAACTAAATAAAACTATAAGTTGAATATATGATGTTCTTAAATATACTAAAATGACAAAATGGAAGCTGTTTAAAAACAATTATAATAATTTCAAGTGATTAATAAAATATGTACTAATATTTGCTAATATTTAAGGATTTTACTATACATATAACAAATAGAGTTATTTTTGAAAAGTATATACTAACTTACATACTAAAATATAGCCAATCATCTTTTAAAAGTATAGCTAATAAATATAAAAAAATGTTTTAAAAGCACATAAATATATAATATAATTATTATTGACCATTGGTAATCAGTTTCATTTTTCATTTTATATAATTATAATTTTAAAATATTATATTGAACTAAGATATTAATTTTGAGATATTAAACATACTATAATATATACATATTTACGTAAAATTTTTTCTTTTTGGTGTGATGTAAAAGGTTTTTAATTTATAGTTCGTGTAGTTCTTTTTTTGTTAAAGTAGTCCGTATAGTTTTGAATATTAGGGTTGAGTCCGTGCGTTGCACGAACTATGTTTTTTGTTATGTTCAAAACCAAACTATCTAGATTAAAAAATCAAAACAAATTATTTCAATTTTAACCATATTTTTGTGAGCTTATATCTATTTTTAAATTTTTAATTTGGAACACTCCTACACATACCCGACCCGATAAA
>KE156247.1:54076-65424 GCA_000411075.1 Sisymbrium irio | reverse complement strand
GCAGCTTCACTTTGTTCTCGGATTAGTTCTTGGTATTAGGTTTCGGGTAAGTTGGTTAAATTAGGTACCATTTTCTTAGTTTGGTTACATTCGGATACAAAAATATGAGAACCGAACCAGTATCCAAAAAGAACCGACCCAATTTCGGGTATACCCGATATTACCCAAACCCAAGAGGTACCGACCCGAACCCGATCCGATGTTTATATATTATCTGTTCGGTACCAATTTTGCCAAAACCGAAAGATCCGAAACCCGAAATATCCGATCCGAACCCGATCCGGTATCCGAATGCCCAGCTCTAGTAGTTTGTTTTCACTTTAGATCAATAAACTTTGGGAGGTTTCATACTCCGAAATTAACCGAGTTTCCAATTTTATTTTTCTTGATTTGAACCGAAATCGATTTTTTCGGGTAATTTTGGTTAATTTCGGTTAATGTCGGTTATCATTCGTTTATCATTCGGTTATCATTCGATTCTCATTCGGTTATCATTCGATTATCATTCGGTTAGTTATCGGTTAGTAATCGGTTAGTAATCGGTTAGTTTCGGTAATACTTAAATTATGTATACGAATGGCATGATATCAATAATACATGATAAATTAAACATTTAACATCAATTTAAGACTAAAATTTTTGAAATTCCAAACATAAACATTCAAATCCCAACATAAAAGTTCAAAACACAGTCTTATAACATGTAAATCAGAGATTCTTGAGATGAAAAACATAGAATAAAGATATTAGAGTTCCAATGAGGCAAGAGTATTTTACCTCTACGTGAATCTATTAAATGATGCACACATGAGACTAGACAATGAAAGCCATAACTCTCTCACTCTCACGTTTGCAGCTCCACCTGATTTAATTCACAAGTTAAAAGTAAGAACATTTGATTTTACAGTAAAAGACAGAACATCAATTCAAAAATTGATTCATCAAATTAATTATAAAAGATAAGAAAGATGCCTTTACCTCTAACTCTCAGCTTCATGTGGTATTTGCCGAGTCTCTACAAAACAAATAAGTCAGTCAGCATTGAAAAAAAGAAGGAAAATTTATAAATAGAAAACAAACTAACAAAGTAACAAATGAGTACCTAACGATTCATGAAAATCCAATTCTTCAAACATCTGAACCAAATTTGCAAGCTTCTCAGCATGAATGGAATTCCGAAGCCATTGTTGAGTGCAGATGAGAGCCTCAATCATATATGGGGTCAGACAGCTACGAAAAGGATCTAAAACTCTTCCACTAGTGCTAAATGCGGATTCCGAAGCAACAGAGGAGACTTGAATGGCTAGTACATCCTTAGCCAGTTCAGACAGGATAGAATACTTAAGAGCATTGCGCCTCCACCATGATAAAACATTGAAGTCTAATCCCAAGTTGTTTTTGCTCCTCGGCACAGGTTTTTCCAGCAAGTATATGTCAAGTTCACAAGCTGTTTCTTCATTTGCAGACTCTGAAACCATCTCTGAGTACAAAGAATCTCTGCTCTCATACTCTCCACCATCATCGTCTGACATATCATCAAACATGTTTGCAACCTCTGAATCTCCGTGGTCACTCATGTTTCCGACACTATCAGCTTGAGATGCTGTATTCAGCTTCATCGTATACTCTTCATACAACTGTTTCATCAATGCTTTAATGGATCTTCTGAGATGACCACTCTCCACACTATCTTTGCCGTAGAGCTTGTCAAAGCAAATACCCGCAAATTGCATCTTGTTTCTAGGATCAAACACACTTGCAATGATAATAAGTGGATTCATATTCAGAAGTCCATCCCAATACTTCTCAAATTTGTTCCTCATAGCTCTTGCTTGGATCCGTAGGAGATCATCTTTTCTGTTGCTCAATGCTATCAAATTCCTCTCAATGATTACAATCTCATTGTAACAGAGCGTAGAGGTGACTGTCTTGGATGCTGAAAATGCCAATGTACAATTGAAAAACAGTTTAAGGAACTTAACTAACCTCTGTACTTCATCCCAGTCAATAGAAGTTGGAGGTCCAACTCGTTTAGTTCCATTCTCTTCTGACTCCATAAAGTACTCATTATACAACTTATCTTCTGCCAATAACTTCTCAAATGCAACTCTAAACTTCAATGCGGCAGTCAACATGAGATGTAGAATTCCAGCGAGTAATACAGTCCAAAGACAAGCTCCCTCTACTAACCTTTCCTGCCAAAACCCTTAACTGAAATGACTGTAGTCTTGTACCTAATGATCTAACATACTTGACAGCATTCCTAATAGCCACTACACTATCATTTACCTTTGCTAGACCATCCCTCACTATCAAGTTCAATATATGCGCACAACATCGCATATGCATTAATTCACCATCTTTGACTAATGCATTAGGTCCTAGTTGCCTACAAGCTTCTGCAAATACCCTTAATGCCTTGTCATTTCCTTTGGCATTGTCAACTGTGACTGTGAACACCTTCTTAATTCCCCAATCCGCTAAACACTCACTCAGATGCTCGGCAATGGTGTCTCCCTTATGATCTGTCACAGGTTTGAAGCTAATGATTCTCTTTTGCATATTCCAATTGGTATCAACCCAATGTGCCGTGACTACCATGTAGCTGTATGAGGTTGTAGGGGCTACCCATATGTCAGTGGTGAGAGAGACTCTCTTCTTCTCACAGTTAAACAATTTTCTCAAACAAGCTTTCTCTCTCAGAAACATGGCTAATATGTCTTCTGTTGGTGTCCTCCTACAGTGGACCGTGTACATAGGTAACACATTGTGACAAAACCTCCTAAACCCTTCTGATTCCAGAAAAGAAAATGGCAGCTTATTCAACACAATCATCTCATTCACAGATCTCCTAAACAAATCTTTATCATACTTAATGGCTGTCATTGCACCACTACTACTATCACCAACTAACACCTTCTGAGAAGCACTATCTTGATAAGCTTTAAACAACTTACATCACTCAATATGATTCTTCATGGCGGTTGTCCCATTTTTCTTGTTGTCGCAACCAATTTGCTGGCCACAGTACCGACAATTGCTGATTGCTTTGTTCTCTTCTCTTTGCGTAAAATGGTTCCACACTTCTGCTCTATGAGCTTGCTTTTTTTTTTGGTGCTGGAGGAAGCTCAGAACTTGATCTCTCTGTTTCTACTCTTTTCTTCCCAGTAGCAGGTATTGTTTCGCAGTCAATGACATCATCATCACCAAGTATCTCGTCGTTGTTGTCTTGAGCAGATGCCATCTACAACAAAAGACAATAATTTGCTATACCATTCCCATTCCTAATGGCGTAAAAGTTCTGTGGCTATTACAGAGTAACATTCGAAATAAACAACATGAAAATAAGTAAGAAATTAAGTTCTATACAAACCCATCGATACAAAATTACAAACAAACTTTCAAATTGAACTCAAACCCAGAATCTCAAGAGATATAACAAAGAAATTAAGAAAGAAGAACTGACCTTAAGTTAAAGACTTAACTAGATAAGTAGATAACGAAGAAGAGTGAGAATCAAATGAAAAACACGTTTTTCAGTAGGATTGAAGAAAATAGGCGAGAAGCAATTGTGAGAGACGGTGTTTGTGAGAGGCGAGAGTGGAAACTAGAAAAAATTAAGTGGTTTTGGTTTTTATAGTTAGGTTAAGATTATCGGTTATCCGAACGGTTATCATGCACTGAACCGAACCGAGACACTAACCGACCACATTTTAAAACACTGCCGATCGGTTTTCTACTTGATAACCGACCAATAATCGAACACCAAACTGTCGGTTCGGTTTGGTTCGGTCAAATCGGTTCGGTTAAAAATCTCAGGACTACTCCTATCTTTGACCAAGAAAAATATATATAATCGATGAAATCTATTATCTTTTTAATTTTATTTTTTTCATTATGTTATTTTAGTTTATTTAAAACCAAAAAAATGTAATGTGATTAGTTTGAATGATACTATCTTTCAAATTTAATTATCTAAGGATCTTGGATTATTGCTACAAATATTCTCTCTTAAAAATATATGCATTGGGGTTGAGACAACTTTGAATATCTGAATTTGAATCCAGATTTATTATATATGTGTTTTAACTATGTTGATTCATATTCGTGACTTTATAAAATTCTTAAAATTTCTATAAATATTAACATATATAAAATATGATCTTTTATTAATTTCTTTAATATTTATTCATGATAGAGGTATTAATTAACCAAGACAAACAAATTAGTTGGATGTTGAAGAAATGTTTTTGCAAAATGTTTTAATCTAGTTATTACTTAACCAAATTCTATTTAATGAATATACACACAAACACTTTACACAATTAAAATCCAAGGTTATTAATAAGTTTTTTACACACCACTATCCACATCAATACTTCTATACTATTAAAATATAGAAAAATTTAGAAAATAACTTTACTTTTACATGTGATTTACAAAAAATATCATTGAAATTTTACAAAAAAAACTAAAGGTTCATTAATTAATATAAACTTTTTAAAAATAGACTATAATAAGTTATATACATTTAATCACATATCCGTCCGATACAACACAACAAAAGTAACGCTCTCTGGCGCTCATTCCAAGACCGGTTTTGAAACATCCATTTTGTAGCAGCCGGTTTAGCTATTCCTAACTAGTTTTTCCCAAAACGAAAGCCAGCTTCTTGAAACCACCTCTGATAACAATTTCACCGGGGTCCACCCCCGCCTTTTAGGCAGGAGGGTCCAATCCAAGCCGGAGAACCACCAGAAAATCCAGGTAATGGCATCCCTCACACCATGCAATGCTCCTTCCAATGGTAAGAAACACTCCTCCTAGCTTATAACTCTATAACCAGAGTCACCATACCTTTGTTTCAATCCACTCCAATACGCTCGACTACACTCACTTCCTTTTCCCCACCAAACGAAAGCACACACATCATTGTTCCGGCAATGCATTGCCGTTTGTCATCTGCGGAAAAGGAAAGGCTCTCGACCTTCCCCATGAACCACCCAGTGCAACTAGAATCAGAGTTCCCCATTTTGACTCCACTGAACTGCAACGTCAACATGAGCTCATTCTCGTGGGACGAGTCATGAATCCTCGAGCACAACGTATCTGGTCCCTCATCCCCTCCTTCATCAAAAGATGGAAGGTATCAACACCTCCGGTCGCCACAGATCTCGGACAAGGCTGATTTCAGTTCAGATGTATCTCAGAAGAAGACCTTCTCCAAGTCTTGGCAAACAGACCTTATCAGTTTGCAAGATGGATGGTTATTCTGCAACGATGGGAACCTACCACAGCCAGCTCATTCCAATCACTAATACCCTTTTGGATCAATGTACAAGGTCTGCCTCTTCATCTGTGGTCGGAGATAACCTTGGTCACCATAACCAGGAGCATCGACATTTTCGAAGAACTAGACATCTCTCTAAAGGCGGCTAGAATAAAAGTCCAAATTGATGGCTTAAAACCACTCATCTTGTCCACGGTAGTGGAATTTGAGTCTGGAGATGAGGTAACAGTAACATTGGTCTACGAGAAGCTAGAAAAGTAATGTACCCTATGTCACAGACTAGACCATGAAGCTAGAACCTGTCCCCAAAAGCAGGAATCAAATGTTCACCCCACCACTAGGTGCCCCACGGCAAGATCGATCTCGCCTATACACTACAACCCGAGACCAAACGAGCCACACATCTAAGCCAAACTACATCAGACCTAAGTTCCTTCACAAACTAAGAGACAGAACACCTACTCGAACATCATCAGGTCACCACTCTCAACACCCCTGGCGAGTTTCACCAGTAAGAGAATTGCACCAGGGACAAGCTCGTTCTTCAGATACAACTCGATCAACGGTCAGATCTCGCATTGTCGAACCAAATGCAGTTCTTGAAAAGGTCACTTCCCCTAGACGAAATCTTCAACCTTGCCAGATGTAGATTCCAAAAGAAAAAGAGATATTAGCTTCGACAACTAAGAATAACAACCAAAGAAGTTCAAGATCTCATTCACGACAAAGAAGACCTCCACTGGATAATGAGAAGTCTCCTGAACCAAGGAAGAGGAATTTTTACCTCTGGAAGCTTTATCGGAAGCCATCGAAGAGTTGAGAGAAGTCATGATACAGTATGCAAACTGCCCCGGCCCGGTCGAAAGTGCAGCCAGAAGAGAAAGAGTCCGAATGGCAGAAGAACAAGGAGAGTTTGAGGAAACAGCTTCACAAATGGTGAGAGCAACGATGATAGCAAGTAAAACCCAAACAATCACTACCATCTCACCCGTTGTGCCCGAACGAATACCAGCTACTGTCAGGCTAGGAATTCCACCTGCTGCAGAGCAAGGAATAAACCATAAAAGCCAAAACCGTGAACATAAGAAACAACTGGGCAGGCCACCAGGATCAAAGAATAAAGAGACTGCGACCCGAAAAGTACTACCATTGACGCAATGTAAGAGACGTGTTGCAGGAGCCTCCCCATCACCCAGAAAGAAGCTGTTCAAACAAACTACTCGGAAAGGTTCTAAATCTACACGTACAACAAATGGAGATCAATCACTGAATAAGAAAGCATCGACGAAACCATCAGAGGCCAGTATCTCAAAAACTATCAACATCATTCCGGGCATAGAACTGGAACTCCTCCACCTCTTCCTTAAAGGTAATAAGCTGGAACTGTTAAGGTTTAGGAATCCCTTGACAGTCCAGTGACTACAAGAGATGAGAGCTCATATTGATCGGGATATCTTATACCTCTCTGAAACAAACAAAAAACCCTGAGGAAACAGTCTTCCAAAAGACCAAAAATCTAGGATTCACACATTTAAAACTAGTAAGCACACATCATCAAACGGGTGGGGGCTTAGTTTTACTATGGAAACAAAAGTTAAACCTATAAATACTCACCACCTGTGACAATTACATAGACACTAGCATCAGATATGAAGGGCAATTGTTCTTTACTACATTTGTCTACGGTGAACCAGATAAGACTAAGAGAAATGCCATGTGGTCTCATCTGACGAACCGGGCTTTGGCTAGAGATGCATCTTGGCTCATTACTGGTGATTTCAATGACATCCTCGATAATTCGGAGAAGAATGGAGGACTGACTAGAGCTGAGGGCTCATTTGGAGATTTCAGAGCTTTTGTCTCATAATGTGATCTATACGATCTTCCACAAACACACTTTCATGTAGAGAAGTTAGAGGTACCCATGCTATTCAATGCCGACTGGACAGATCCATGTCAAACAGTTTCTGGGCAGAAGCCTACCCAGCGGCTAGATGCGAATATCTCCGGTACAAAGGCTCTGATCACAAACCCATCACCACCTATCTAGATGACACAAAAAGGAAAAGAAGAAAAATCTTTAGATATTATCAAAGACTCCGAGTAAATGAAAAGGTCTCAATGCTAATTGCAGCTGTTTGGAAGTAAAATGAAAGCCTAAACCTCAGAGACAAGATCGGAAAATTCAGACGAGCTGTAGTTCAATGGAACAAGCAAAAACAGATGAATAACCAAGAACTGATAGCGAAGTTAAAGGCGAGTTTGGAGGAAGCTATGACCATCCTTATGCATGACCAGGAACGACTCAGCGGATTAATGGGGAGCTAAGAGCACCTCCAGTGGTAGTCTCTACCACCTTTTCTTACCAATAAAAATTTTTAAAAAAAATAATAATC
Source organism: Sisymbrium irio (assembly GCA_000411075.1). Classification (NCBI taxonomy): domain Eukaryota; kingdom Viridiplantae; phylum Streptophyta; class Magnoliopsida; order Brassicales; family Brassicaceae; genus Sisymbrium; species Sisymbrium irio. Next base: position 57,738 of record KE156247.1, on the reverse strand, counting down.
AAAAGTAGGAGAGAGAACTAAAAGAAATTTCTAAAAAGTACTTTAATTCTATAATTAATCTATAATAAAATAATAATATATAATATATAAATAACCCATTTAAAGAGCCCAAGCGTTGGAGGTGGTCTAAGTAAAGCCTATAAAACTGAGGAAGAATTCTGGAAGCAGAGAAGTCGACAACTATGGTTAAGATTAGGAGATAGGAATACGGGTTACTTCCATGCAGTAACCAGAGGACGATTCACAGCCAATAAATTCGTAGTCCTAGAAGACAGAGATGGTAATGCAATCTATAATGAAGGTCAAATCACAAATCTGATAGCTAATTACTACAAAACATTTTTACCTCTTCAATACCCAATGAAATGGTCATCATAACTACCTTCAATACAGCCCTGAAACCAAAATATCATAGGAAACAAATTGGCAGCTGATCAGCATCCCATTAGCATCAGAAATTAAGGAAGCATTATTTTCCATCCACCCAGACAAAGTACATGGACTCGACGGTTTTCCAATCAGTTTTTTCCAATCGAACTGCAGTATAGTAGCACCTGACATTATCAAATAAATCCAAGGCTTTTTTCCAGACAGGCAAGCTACCATCGAGGCTAAATGAAACCTACGTGAGACTTATTCCTAAAATCCTATCACCGGTGAAAGTAGCGGATTACAGGCCAATTTCTCTTTGTATGTCACCTTCAAAATTATCTCTAAAATCCTCACAAGGAGACTGCAACCTATCCTAAATGACCTCGTGTCAGAAAATCAAAATCTGTGTTTGTACCTAAATGAGTCATCTCAGATAATGTGATGATAACCCATGAAGTATTACACTATCTAAAACCCTCACAGGCAACCACCCAGTGCTCCATGGCTGTTAAAACAGACATGAGCAAGGCTTATGATCGTTTGGAATGGTGTTGCATTAGAGCAGTACTAACAAGACTAGGGTTTCATCAGAAATGGATCGAATGGGTGATGCAATGTATTAGCACTGTGAGCTATTCGTACCTGATAAATGGAGCAGCTAGAGGTTACGTTAAACAGTCTAGAGGTATCCGCCAAGGAGATCCCCCCTCACCCTACCTGTTCATTCTCTGCAGCGAGATACTATCAGGTCTTTGCCACCAAGCTCAAGAAGATGGAAGCTTACAAGTTATTAGTGTAGCAAGGGGCAGCCCGCAGATAAATCACTTACTATTTGCAGATGATACCATATTTTTCTGCAAAGCAACCGGTGCCTCAGCATCAAACTTGGTCGCCCTATTGAAACGCTATGAGTAAGCATCTGGACATAAAATTAATACACTCAATTCATCGATCTCATTTGCGAGGAAAACTACAGAGCCAATGCGTATTGTGATCAAACAAATCTTAGCAATACCAAACGAAATAGGGATAGGAAAGTACCTTGGACTTCCAGAACATTTTGGCAAAAAGAAGAAAGACCTTTTCATGCCATCGTTGATAAAATCCGGCATAAGGCAGTAAGGTGGTCAACTCGCTAACTCTTGGTAGCTGGGAAGCTTACACTTTTACAAAGCGTCCTCTCTTCCATGCCCACGTATGCAATGACTTGTTTCCTTCTACCCAAATCCCTACAAAAAAGGATTCAATATGCGTTAACAAGATTCTGGTGGTATTCAGCAGACAAAAGTAAGATATGTTGGATATCTTGAGATAAGATCTCAAGAGCAAAAACAAAGGGAGGTTTGGGAATCCGAGAGATATATTTATTTAACGAAACCTTACTAGCAAAGCTGGCTTGGCGCATCTTAGAAACCCCATAAAGCCTTCTAGGCCGTGTTCTCACTGGCAAGTATTGTACCAAAGCTGAGTTCATAAATTGCACTTGCCCGACGTCGGTATCCATGGTTGGTGAAGCATAATAGTGGGAAGGAACCTCCTGAAAAGAAGACTAGGGTTTGCAATCGGAAATGGAGAATCGGTTCATGTCTGGCAAGACCCTTGGCTGTCAATAAAAACAAGAACCTCCTTGTTGGACCCTCCACCTGAAAGGTACCAGAACCTCAAAGTGGCTGACCTCCTTCGCCCAAATTCTAGTGAATGGAATGTGGAATTGATTGAGGAAGTACTCCCACTCCACAAGGATATAATTTTAACAATCAAGCCAAGTACCCTCAAGGCACTTGGTAAAATTATCTGGCTACACCATGAATCCGGGAGCTACACAACAAAATCGGGCTATAAACTAGCGACATCAGACTTACCTCCCCAATCCTTGATACCTCGGAACATTATACCACAGCTAGACTGGTACGACCAAGTATGGAACTCCCCAACAGCACCAAAACTAAAGATTTTCCTTTGGAAAAATGATTCATGAAGCCTTACCAGTTGGAGCCAACTTGCTGAAAAGGGGTATAACGCCAGAGCCAAAATGCCCACATTGTCAAGAGGAAGAAACAGTGGTCCACCTTTTATTCAATTGCCCATTCACACGGGAGGTTTTGAATAGAGCTCTTGCTCTACGGATCATTGATACAGACAACATTGGATCCACGATCGAAGGATTACAAGCAGTTAAGAATCTTGTGCCACTCCCTCCAATTGGAATTGGTGAAAGACGATTACATTCCTGGATCATCTGGTCCCTGTGGATCACCCGAAATCAAAAGATATTCAAAGACAAATCTTTCTCAAGTACGGAGGTAATCACAAAGGCATTTGGTGATGCTAGAGAATGGATAATGGTGCAAGAAGAAGTGAATACTAAGCCAAACATCTAACAAGGAAAGAAAACTCGACCAAATCAAGGATCAAATGTAGTAACCTGTAAAGTAGACGAGGCCTGGCGGCAAGACTCACTCAAGGTGGGACTAGGCTATGTTTTCTACTGTGAGGATGAAGTCTCACACTGATCTTCACATCGGATCTTATCAATTCGGCTCTTGTAGCAGAAGCCATGGCTGTAAGATTCTGTCTACAGCGAGCTCGAGAATTGAATTTTAAAAGGGTCTCAATCCAGTCGGATTCCTTTCGCCTAGTTCGATCCATTGACGCCGGTGTTTTGATACCCGAAGTGTATGGAATCATGTTGGACATTTTTATCATCTTTACCTCTTTTGATTGTCTTTGTTTCTCCCATATCTTGCGGTCTGAAAATGCCACTGAAAATGGCACTACAGATGCCTACGTGATAATTGTAATACTTTGGGCTGAGCCCGTTTTAGAAATGAAACTTTAATGAAAAAAAAATACATTTAATCACATATGACTATTTATGTTTTGTTCCATTTCACGTGTGTTAATAAGATTTTTCGATTGTCACAATCGGTTTATTTATTTTTGCAGTATAAACTTTTATGTTTGTCATATTCAGCTTAGTTTTACAATGTTTTCATAAAATATTTGAAACTATTATTGACAATACATTTTCTCTGTTTCAGTAGACGCATTAGTGTTTGTACGATATTTTCATCAGGATCCACTTTCCAATGATCATATTTAAAAATTTAAGGTAAGATGTGAATATATTAAGAGAAATAACTAATTACATGTACTTTAGACATAATGATACCAAATTATTTTAAAATATTAATATTTATTAGGTAATTAAAAGCTTTTTTTTTTTGAACTTGTTGTTGCATTAATTGAATTTTTTTGTTTTTTTATGGTTTACATTCGGTTATACCGGC
>KE156247.1:36881-46898 GCA_000411075.1 Sisymbrium irio | reverse complement strand
CTTCTATATATATATATATATAATTATATAATAATAAATAACTTTTTTGGAAATTTTGATACTGTGATTGAAGAGGAATAATAAAATAATACACTAAAACACCAAAATTGATATCATAGTTGGAAATGCTCAGTAAATATTTTTGAAAACAGAGGACTCAGAAAATACTCTACACAATTTCCGTTAAATTTACTGATATATCTCTTATTAAATATTGACTTACTCTATTTTCTTAGTGCCATGTATGTCTTAAATACTAACATATATGTCCACATGGTTGTAATGTAGTAATAGGTGATTTGGCTATTCTTTAGCATTAATCACAAAGCATTTCAAACTCAAAACAGGTAGTATAGTAATCTGTTGACCCTAATCTGCTTGATATTATGATGTCTTTTTTTTTTGGTGAAGAACAAGGAGTTTATACTCCCCTATTTATTAAAACAAAAAACTGAAAAAACCTTACAAACGGACTGCCTTATGGACTTGTGTCCCAAGGCGTCATCACGTAAAATTGAAACCACATCCAATGAGACTGAATCAAAAGAATACAAGCCAAAAAGAATTGAAAAAGCATGATTAGCTAAGCTATCAGCGAGACGGTTAGCCTCTCGGAAAACATGAGTCATACGGACTAGCCAGTCCCTAGATAAAAAGCCTTGGCACAAACGCACCAGGAATGAGAGTGGGTGAGCTTCTCCAATGCCATCTCTGAGAAACCCCATTACCATCTGAGAATCCACTTCCACTTCGAGCCGAGCAATGCGTTTGTCCCACGCTAGGCATAGACCATAGTAAACACCCTATAACTCAGCCAAAATAGCCGAACAGTGACCAATATTCAGCATGAAGCTCGTGCAGCATTCGCCTTTACCATCTCTGATCACTCCACCTGCCGTGGCCGGGCCAGGATTGCCATGAGACGCGCCATCTGTGTTGAGTTTGAACCAGCCAAGACGCGGCGGCTCCCAACCAACCAAACGTTCTATCATACCTCCCCTCTGCATTTCTGTTAAATCGTTAAATCGTCATGATGTCTGTTAAATCGTTAAACAAACCATAGCATTTCGACATGTTTTTGTTAAAATAAAGTATTAGGATATACTAAAAAAAATTAACATATATTTTAGTGGTCACCATTTGCAAAGTAAATCTTAATCTACAAAAAAGGTCATTTCAGTATTACAAAATCTAACTTTGCGGATGACGTTATCAATTTAAATTTAGAACTCAAATATATCACTGATTATGTTTGTCGTATTTTTTGTTTTTTTTTTGGAATTTGACAGTTTAAGAGAATATATCGATTTGAATAAAACCAACTTATAAACGTGAAAAGAGGACAAAATGGTGAAGAGCATGGGAGACAAGAGCAGGGAGGTCAGAGTGTGGGATCAGTACTAGTCACTATTCAGTGACTTAACAACTTACCCCTTGTGTTTAGTCTTAGGGTACCTTATTTCCCCACCGAAACCTCTATATCTATTTTTTTCTTCTTCTTGAGATTTTCTCTATATATAAGGAATAAAGCGAAAGTATAGTAATGAGTGGGAGAACTAGGGAGAACAATAATCAGAAATAAATGGATATTTCACTTATAATAATGTAATGCAAGTAGTTAATACATTAGAAAGTCATTTTTATTGCTAGACAACACTTTTTTTTTTCAATTTTCATGAAGTTTGGGTTTTAGACCCTAGTTTTTCAAAGTTTGGAATCAGTCTTTATTTGTATCTTTTACGGTTCCGAATATTCATTTCCGTCCGAAATTAGAATTTGGTGATCTCTCATATAAATGTGTGGGGGTGCTATCAATTAATCTAGCTTTTCCGGATACTAAACAATATTTGTATGTAAACAATACATAAGATTTGAAAGAAAAAAACTTATTTTTCCCAAAAATTATTGTTTATTTTTTTTTACATTAAAACATTTGAGTTTATTTGGTTATATTTGGATTTAGATAAAAAATTTTAAATTAAGAAATAGTTTTTTGGCTAAAAAGATATATAAAAAATAGATGCAAGATTTCGGTTGTTGTTTACAAAAGTGATCTTTTTATTTTATCCAAAAGTTATAATGGCTCATCAACAGAACGTGAAAAAAGTAAAATAAAATAAAGAATGTTTGAATCGAAGTTACTTTCATTTCTGTTTGAATACAGATCCCAATAATTTTAGTCTAAGCTTTGTTTAATTGGACTCATGGTCGAGTCTAAATGTCTAATAATTGTTAGATATTTTTTTCTTTCTTCTGAATATATCGGTTAACTTTGGTTGGCCTTTTTATTGTTATTCTTTTCAACTAGACTTTCTCAAAAATAATAAGCAATGAGTTGATGATTAGTTCATCTCCTTTATATATCATTTTTAGGTTCCATACTTCCATTATACTTATGATTTAGGATACCTATCAAAATAAACCATTGCCTAGTAAATTTGTTTTATTAGTTGATGTTGGCAACTAATATTTACGTAGTATAGGTACTTAGACATTGCACGATTGCATCATTAGATGACAGTTTTAACTCAAGAGATGTTGTTATTAAAAACATAACTTCATATGTACCTCTTCACCCAGATGTGTATAGTTGATCTCACGTGGGTCAATAATATATTTTCTTTTTTTGGGCCATATTTCACTGGTTAAAAGTAAAACAACGTGTTATCGTTTCAAGACATTAAAATATATAGGCACTCCCTCCCTAGTCCCATAACCGAATGCTTTCCAATTTTGATTTGAGATACAAAAGGAAGGAACACAAGGAGAATGAAAAGATGTCTCGTCAACATCTAGTTTGTTTTGGCAACTTTTTTTACTAATTTATGACCACAAAAATACATTGTCCCGGCCCTGTATCATATTGTCCCTGATCACTTCCACTTTCATCAAACAAACGAAACAAAAGCCAAAACCTTTTGTCCTCTCACCTCCTTATTAGCACATGTATCCATTATAATATGTTTTTGCACACAAAAAAAATCCATAATATTGTGCAATGTGTTGCGAAATTTTCGTTGAATATATATATTAAAAAAATGAATTTAGCTAATACAGTTCAGTATGGTTTGCTTTATAAACTATCAAAACTCTACTTTTCCTTTTGAATAAGATTTGTTTTATTGTTGTGTGTAAGTAAAGAATAAAATCAAATAATACAAATTAAAATTTGATTCACTGTATTTGTTTTGCCAGTTCATAACGGAATGTCGACACTCGAATTAAAATATAGATGTGAAACATGTATGAGCACGTTGTGAAATAACTCTATACTGGTTAGAACATGATCAACTAAATCAACATCTGTATTTTTCAAATTTCTCTATATTATGCGACAAAAAGACTAATAATAGAAACATTGCATTACTCATGATTATATAGCACCATAGAGATTATTAAAGTTAACCCGTGCTTGGTCACACGGTATTTGATCAACTAAGGACGTAAATTCGTTATAATACCCGGGGTTCGATTACCTTTTCCAAACTCTACGCATGACGGCATGAGGAGCCACATGGTTATTTAAACTTTGATCCCCTGTGTTTTACCCGTAATGGACTAGTAGAAACATTTTACCAGGAGATTGTGCTGGCACAATGGTATTAGATAAAAAAACATAATCTCGCTACGGCCTCGTGTTTGATTCTACCGTGTACAAACTCTATGCATGGATCACTTGGTCACTAAGGCTTTGGTAAAAAATGCTTTAGTTGTGGTGGATTTGTTTGCTAAAGGATATACTCATCTCCGAAACATTTCGGTAAAATCAGAAATCAGAATATCCAAAAGCTAAATCAATTTTTTTTTTTTTTAGTAAAATGAACTTGTTAATCAATGTGCACAATATAGTACACCAATCAGTCACGTGGTGGAACAGCTAAACACATGCTATTAACCTGAAATCTAGATAGTAAACCATGTGCACCAAATCAAAAATATTAAAACTTATCCCCTCTTCCTTAGTAGTTACTTAATTAATCAAATCTAAAAACCATGTTAATTATATATAATCTTCTTATTTTTTTGGCATTATAAAAAAGAAGAACAGGAAGTTATGTGCATGCAGGGAATATGCAGAACATGCTCTCTGTTCACTTCCATGCTTCCTTCTCTGTCTCTTTTCCTTTCTCTTCTTCCATGTGCCTTCACATGCCCTTTTCTCTCTCCCTTTAATCAAACCGGTTTCCGGTCAGTTTTTTCCCGGTCCTCGTACTTCAAAACTTTTAGTTTCCTTTTCTTTCTGATTCAAAATTATCTTGTTTTCCAATGAGATTTTTCTGGCTCATAATACCTTCACATGCAACCTCTCTACGAGGAAAATTATTTTAGTACGCTTATTCTCTCCCTTTTTATTGACTAAAATTGCCCCTCCAAATTTTTTTCTACGAAATTTCATAATCCTTATATTCAACGGAAAAGTAATACGGGAAATATCCAATTTAAATAGATATAATCTTTAGGTTCAACGGAAAACTAATAACGTCTTTTTTTGTTATATTTTAACATGTGTAAAGTGTATGATAAAATTATTTTCAAAACTTGAAGAAAGTTCTGAATGTTATTTTATACTTAAAATAAGGAAAAATTAAAATTCGCCAACATAAAAATTATGGTTGAATTTTTTGTTTGCTAAATAAAAAAAAATTCACACTCCTCTTATACACACTAGGAAAACAAATTCTTTTAAGAATATGTTGTCAGAAAGGAATAAAAATATAAAATTCAAAGTATCATTTATGTGCATTGTCTTAAGGTATTTAGTCATTTAATATCAAGAAAAAGACATGAGTTATCACCCATGTTAAATTGAAGAGTAAAACAAAGTTTATAAAGAACAAAGGGTCCAACCTTGACAAAACAAAAAGGGTCCAAAAAAAGAAATCAAACGAAAACATTTATTTGGTCAAATGAAACTGACTGAATCATTTGATTATAAACAAATTACACATCCGAGGACGTACAGTTTAACTTAAAATATGTAAACAAAATGAGTTATGGATAACTATGGAAGGGCAATATAGGAAGGAAACTAAAGAAAAACAATATTTGCCAAAAACACCAATCATGTGCCCCCTCAGGCTTTTACTGTCATATCATATGGCAAATGTGCACTCGTCACCCACTTCCTCTCTTTGCTAACTCAACCGGTTACTCCCATCTTCCGAACTTACAGATATACCCTTTGCTTCACATGTCAGTGTTGTCGGTATTCGTACAACTCAAACATTCGGACAGTTCCGAAACTAATGTTTTAGTCTTTTACGCCTGTTGTTCTTTAAAGAATACGAAATCACCTAAGAAGCTAAAAGAAGTGAAACATAAATAAAAGAATTTACTATAGTAACGGTTGTAACAACAATACAACATCATAATACTAAAATGAAGTTCCAACTTCCAAATGTATATTGGATGAAACTACTTTGCGTACGGTTATGCCCCTCAGAGATATTTGACAGCGAGCACGTGAGAGTAAGATATTATCGAGATTTTAAATACCACAATGGCCCAACTAAAAACAAAAGCACAAAACGACAAACGAAGGAATGAAAGCACCACCAGTGGCACTAACGTAATAAACAGTAACTCCAGGGGGATAAACGAGTGACCAATCGTACATAAACCCCCGATGATCTTCTTTCTTTCTTTCTTTATTCTTCAAGAAAAGTCTATACTATTACTAACTCATCCTCTCTTCTTCTTCTTCTTCGTTCACGATGAGAATCTTAAAGACTCAAAGATCCTCGAAAGGAGGAAGAAGAAACAGTAAGAAGTTCGGAAGCAGAAGATCACATGTTTCTTCACGCGCTGACAATATTCTAAACAGCGGAGACAAGTTCTCCGAGAAGCTTCAGGCGCTAAAGAGTCTTCTTCCTCCGTCAACAACGACTACAAAGGAGAAGAAGATGGAGCAGAATCATCACGTGGAGGAGAAACCAGACAGTGGAGAGACAGAACAGCTGTTTCAAGAAACGGCGGATTACATCGTCCGGCTTAGGAACCAGGTCGTCTTGTTGCAAAAGCTTATCGAGATCTATGGATCATCTTCCTCTGATGAAACAGAAGACTTTGTTTTATAATGTTCATATTTTTATATTATGATTTTGTTTTCTACAAACTCAAGCTTTTTTCCTTATTTTATTTTTATGTATTACGTACTTTGAGCCTATATGGTTTTTAGGTAGTTTGATGTATAATGTTTTGATTTTGACGAAAGAAAAATCGACCGGTCTGAAAAATCTATAGAAATTATTGTCTTTACCATAATGGTCTCATTTTTGTTATTCGACATACTAATTAAAGCGCGTTGTTTGTTTGTTTTGTTTCGTCGTTATTGGCACTAGCGACACGTTGATTGTTGTTAGGTACCACCGACTATCTAAAACAATCAAATTATGTTCTAGTTTTATTGTTCCTGATAAGGTTTTAAACGCTAAATTTTGATGTTGTTGGTCTATTTTTAAAACTCTCGGTCGAACAAAGAGTTGTATAACGAACATGATTTAATTACTGATCTCTAGCAACAATAAGACTAACATGGTATATTATACGTCAAAACAATTGCATATCTGATTTATAATTATAAAATTGAGAAAAGTATATTAGAGTGTTAGATAAATGTGACAGAAACTGCAAATTACACATGTTAAAATTTATATGAGTGACATGTGTATGGGTTTCCTCATCAAACTAAGAATTCGTATTTTATTTTGGTGGAGGCTTTCAGTGACTGATAGCTTATTAAGTTTTAAAGTTTAGATCATGTTTCTAGAACATCATTCCTTTTTCTCTCCATAAATTTGATCCTTAAGTCTTTCTTTTTATAAATAATTTTAGCAACAGAAGAAAACCTAGATGTGAAAAATAACAAAAAAAAATTGATAAAAAAATAATAATTACAAAAAGAATATTCTGTAGAAATATTAAAATAAAGAACTAAAGATAGAAAGTGGACATAAAAGTAAAGAAGGAAGAGAAATACATCAGTCTATATTGGCTGCTGTGTCTTTTATCCCCCACATTTACAAATTTATAAGAAATCTGTATAAATAATTACATGTTTTTGCATACCCATGTAATAATGAAAAATTTAATACACGTATATATATTCTGTAATATGTGTGTATATATTTATACATATTTATGTAACATGTATGTAATTCATGGTCACGATGATTGTGACTTGTTAGTCCCCTTTGCTTAACTCTACCATGTGATCTCTCCCTTTAAAGCTTTCGTTTTAATTTTTTAAAAACTCACATAGGCCCCCTTATACTACCAATGCGCATGTTGCTTTTTTTTTTCTTTTCTGTGTATATGTATTTTTATTTCTTTACACAAATAAAAATATCTACTATTTTATTTTGATCTTGAAATATATATTTTTTCTCGTACGATTGCAACGAAATATATATATTTATATATATTGGTTTGAACTAAAAATATCTATTATTTTTCTCGTACGATTGCAACGAAATCTATATATAAAACATCTAATATTTTAGTTTGAAAAAAAAATATCTATTATTTTTCTCGTACGATGTCAACAAAATTGTATATTTAAAACATATCTAAACTTATGTCACAGTATTCTTAATTGTAAAATAAATATAATTTGATAAATTTTTATGAAGAGATATATATGAAACATGTGTTAGGAATTGTATCATAAGAAAATTCCTAACTCATAGTATGTACTTACGAATCTATAATGATGCAAAATAAGTTCTCTAATTCGCTAACAGATTTACTGATTCTCAGTTCCGTGACTTCTGCAGCCACTGAGATGTCTGCAGAACAAATACATTGATTTTGAATTATAAAACAAAGTTAACATAACTTGAAATAAATAGTTCTAGGTAATTAATAACTTCTGTATCACCTCCATGCATCTCATGGTTGATCGTTGGAAATCCGAATTCTGAGAGATGCTGCTTTCAAAATCAGACATCTTCCTCAAGAAAACTGCAAGAGAACCAAAATCTCACGGGCATATATAATCAAACAAACAATCCCCCAAATAAACATACAAAACAATCATAACTATAATAATAATAATAAGAATAATAAGAAACGATTAACCGGGAATCAAATTGGCCATCGCTTTTTTGAAACCTAGCTTCTCGATGAGCCTCCTGTGATCACTTTAATGGCTTTTGATAAGAGATGAGATCTTGGAGCTTGCGGAGGAGGCTTTGTCTTTGGGGTTAAGGTTGTTAGGGTTCCTGAGAACGTTTGTATCGACCTTGAGTTTCTTCCTGACGGGTGGGAACTTGTGCGAGACTCTACAGTCAAAAGAGTCGACAATGTAGCGGGAGTCGAGGACCAGACCGCATTCTGTGCAGATTATGTCTCCAGATCGATAATCGATCACTGTAACGGTCAGTTTCTTGCACTCCAAGCATGTCTCCATTATTGTGTGTGACATATTTTATTTACCCTATATGGCGAGGTGTGATGGGTTTTGTGGGGTTTATTATAAACACAAATGAAGGAGATGGGAAAAAAGAATTCGATTCTTTTCCTGCTACGATTTGGTTTTCTTTTTCTTTAATTATCTTGGTTATAAATATTAAAAGTAAATTCCTGTTTAAGATTTATTACTAATGAGCATAATAAATTAATTACAATTTAAATGTTCCTGGTAGGCTTTGGATTCTGGAAGATAAAGGTTTGACTTAGAAGAAGCTTAAAAGTTACCAATTGAACTTCCCAAATCAATTTGAAAGAGGACGATGGTTTGACTTTAATACGAAACAGAGCATAAAACCGATTTTCCGAAAACAGAAGTTTCTAAATATAACATAATTTTCACTGAATGTGAATAAAAACTTTACGGTGATACATGAAACTTTGACTTTCCAATGTCATATTAGCCTTTTCATTTAGGCTTTAAAGTTTTCGATATCCTCCTACTATCTTAAAAAAACTAATACATACTCTGTTTAATAGCTTACGAAAATGATAAGTAACACAATATGTTTCTATAGCCACCCCAAGCCCAAGCTAAGACTAATCTATTTCTATTTTATTTGATAATAAATAACCTTACAACTCCCTCTCTGTAACCACACTCAATGAGCTTGAAGGAGATTCGTTACAGTATATAGAATCAATTGATCTTTCCACTGGCGAAATCTGATATCAGCTTCACAAACTGTTTAGGGTTCTCAACATGTGGAAGATGACCGGAATCTGGCACTTCCCGGAAGACCGCATTTTGTAGCTCACACAACAATTTCTGCATTTTGTAAATTGGCGATTGGGTCATTAAAACCAAACCAAACTATATTTGATGTTTCAGATCAAAGCAAACTTACAACTGAGAGCTGGTTGCTAACAATCTGATCGTTCTCACTACACACAACGAGCGTCTTGTGGTTGATCTGCGTTGTTACATCCAAAACATAGACAAAAATCAAAAAATATATTACATTTAATAGCTAAGTGAAGAAGTATGTTTATTACATGTTTGATATGAGAAGCGACGTTATAGCCTCCGCTTATCATAAAATCGACCATTGCATCTTCCCACCACGGCATTTGACAATGTAACCGGCCAATCTAAAACAAAAACAGATTCATTTTCCATAATCAATTTAGCGTATGGAAAAGTTCAAAAAAAAAAAGTATGGATTAATGATAAATAAATTAAAAAGAAGGAAGATTCGATTGTACATTAGTCCAATCTATGTTTTCTGACAAGGGCGATGAAAAGGCTAACACGTTGGCCAAAAGGCGAAGAGGGAATGACTTCAATAACTTAACCTGAAACAACAATATTAAATTAATACCATAGTCAACATTACAAAGGCATGGACATTGGGGTGCTCATATCGGGTTTAGGTCGGATCCAATCGGGTTCAGTTTTTTCAGGTAGTCCTGGGCGTTCGGGTAAACGGTTCGGTTCGGTTCGGTTTTTTCGGTTTTTGGGTATTTTCGGTTTAGAGATTTAGGAACCGTTCGGGTATTTACAAATTTCGGTTCGGTTTCGGTTCGGTTCTTTCGGTTTTCGGTTCG
>KE156247.1:12941-27744 GCA_000411075.1 Sisymbrium irio | reverse complement strand
TGTTCTTCTTCTTTACATAAACCAATATTGTTTCTGCATTTTCCTAACTGATCAAAACGATTCTCCAAACTCATTCCAAAACAACATCTAATCCAAAAAGTGGCACGAAAATATTTCAAACTATCTCACACAGCAGTTTTTAAAAGCAAAGTTTATGTGAGAGAATAATTAGAAACTCACTCCATTGTTACTATCGGAAACTATCTTGAAGACCTGGTTCTCATCCCACAACTTCTGGAGTTCATGTTCCCTCATCAAAGAATTCACTCTCATACCAAAAGCTGTCTTTGGCAAATCAAATGTGCGCTTCTACTTTCCGTCTTCTTGCTTTTCTCCTAACCAAACACAATAGCAAATGAGTGTCACATTGCATAACAGTATTACGGAAGAAGTTAAAACCAGTGAGATGCAAACCTCAGAAGCCTCTGAAATTTTATCGAACAACTGGTGTGCAATAGTAAAACTGTAAGTACTTCGAATCTGGCCTAGGAAGTATATACCTACCTTTTAAGTTAGAACAAAATACTAACTAATTTAACAAATTGCACGAGCTGAAAATGCAATTGCATTGATATGATGGACTAATTCAGAGATCAATGTATTTTCGAACAAAAAGGCAATCACTTTTACCCAAAACAAATGCAATAAACGAAGAAGATAAATTCGAAGTAAGCCTTATAACTTTCACATACTCTCTACGATGAGGATTGCACCATTGCCATGGCAGCTGCTTCCGTGGGATTTCCCGCAAAAGATTTGAAGAAAGACAGATTTGAAGAAGACGACATCTTCTTCATTTCTCTCTACGTCGTTTCAATTTTCTCAGCTCATTTTCATGCCACTGGATTCGTTAATAAGGCTGAGAATGAAGGAAGAGAGATGTCGATAAACTCAGAAAGCCGAAAGAGAGAGAGAGAACGACAGTTTTTTTTAACTAAAAGCAATCAACCAATACGAAAATGTTACGTATGAGGTTTCTACTGATTGTAAAACTGCCTTATTCAGAACCGGCTCTGAACTGTTTATCTTTTTTGATTTATTTTTTTATCTTTTTCCTCAGAACCTCTCTTTAAAAACTCCCGTTGGAGATGGTCTAAGTACGTACTCTTCTCCATAAATCTCAAGTTCACGTACAAGCTGTATCAAGAAATCAACGGTTTTTAAGATTCGTAAAAAGAAAATTATAAAAGGCGCCATCATCGACTCATCCAAGGGCGAAGGCCACTTTCAGTGGCAAAGACTGCGGGTTAATTCTCGAGCCAGCCTTGTTTCGTCTTGTGATACAAAATGTTTCATCTTGGCTTGACAATAAAAATATTTAAAAAATGAGAATGAAAAAAAGAGGGAGAGAAAAGGACGAGAGAAGAAAACAAACGGTTTTGTAGAAATAAATTTAAGATACTGTTATAAAATTTGTCATGCTGTGATTAGATTACTTTTTTGTTGATTAAAATTTAATTCAATTCAGTAAATATAAAAATATTATTATTATATGTATAAGAATTCTAGAAGAATTTGATGTGGATGCTTTAAATTATATAATCACACCCGTTTATTAAATTGAATAATTACATATCATGAGTTTCAAGACCTTTTCAAATTTGTTCTGAAAAAAAAAACTATTCACAAAGACAAAGCTACTAGTGAATTTAATTAACATATGTCATCACTAAAAATATAAATTTATAGATTTTTTTTATAAGAGAAATAAATAACAAAACCAATAAATCCATTCAGGAATTTGTCTTATAGGTCAAAAATTTAATCTGTCAAACAATGAAGAAGAACGAAATGACTGTTTTCTTTTAATTGAATAATTGGATTCATCTCATGGTTTGATGGACATTAGACAGCCTCTAAAGGTTTCCATCTGTTACACAATTTTGATTATTCATTCACGCAAATCGAGAAATTAAGGAACAAGAATCGAGAGAGAAGATTTCGACCAAAAAAAAGAATCGAAAGAGAAGATAAAAGAATCTGAAGAGGAACAACATAAAATCATTTGGGCCAGAACTTTGCCAACAGAAATAGTACGCATGCACAATCATTCGGCTCGGAAGTAATGCCCGAAACCCACCTCCGTTGGCCGTTATTAAACGTTGTAGCCGGACGTGTTGAAGGCTATCTTTTCTCAAAGAAAATCGTGATTTATATCTCTAGTTTTAGTATAATCTTTGTTCTTTTAGTGGAATATTGAACTATTCGTTTATTTGTAACGTTGAAGAGAGTAAACAGGAATGGAAAGGAGAGTAATGTTTTGGAACAGACCATTGCAAATGCAACGACCCAACTTTGTATTTTACTGTACTTTCGTTGTCTTCTTTTTATTAGTTGATCATTAATGACTATATTGTTAATTTTATATACCTGTTTTTTGTACTTTCTTGGAAATGACCTCACAAGTTCTTCTGACATCTTTACAAGCTATCTCGTTTTGAAAGTTTGAAGACAAAAGCAAAAATCCACGTGACATTTCCATTTCTTTTTCTTTTTTTCTTATTAACAAAGAAAATTCATATTCCGTCCATAATATCTTCCGAACTGGAATTAAAAAATCATGGTTAATGCAAGGGAGTTGAATGGCTCCATGATCAATGTCTTCCACGTCATCCTAGCCCACCTGGGGGTTCCAAACTTTTGTTTTTGTCGGTTACAAACTTCAAAATTGCTAGAATAGATATTTTAAAGATCTATTTCTAATTTTATATGTAAACAGATATGACCCCGAGTTCTTACATTTTTAGCTAAAATCCGCATATTCATTATGGCCGTGTGGTATTAGAAATAGTTTAAACTTCATAAAAGAAGCCTTAAGCGACCACTAGTCTGCATCTGGCAATTTTAGCTAATGAATCCGTACAAGCTTTCGAGTTCAGTTTATTCGGTTCAAATCGGTTAGGTTTTTCGGTTAGTTCAGTTTTTTAAATTTTCATCAAAATTAACCGAATAAAAATTCAGTTTAATTTTCAACTAATTCGGTTCAGTTTATAACCGCAGGCCGAAATCCATACATAGGGATTCCGAACTTTCATGTGAAAGAAAAAAAGAATGTGGTCTAGACCACTAGTCATTAGTTTGAAATAAAAAGCATATTAAATGCCTATGCTAACTCAAAATCTAGTGCACTAATAATAATTAAATTATGTAAGGTTTATTGTTAGGCAGGAAGACGAATTAGATTAAATCCGGCATATTGGTAGGAGACTAGTTTTGTTATTCACTATTAAAATTTTAGCATTTTCCCAAAATTTTTATTAGTAGGATGTTGCTTAATCACTATATATGGCAATATATATGTATAACATATCAAGTTTATTTTTGAAATTTATAAAATAATAGTTGAATAAACTATCTTTATAACTTGACATGTTACCATGAGAAAATTTGATACCTATTTTTTATTTTTAATGAAAAATTCAAATGATAAAATGTTCACTCGCCTCATTTTCTTTTCGTTTTTATTTTTTTCTATTTTCTCTTTTATTTTTGATATGTAATTGCAAACAAAATTTCATATCCTCCTTTTTTTGTCAGAAAAAAGTTTAAAAAAATTGTTTGGAAAGACAATATACAAACCAAAGTAATAAATTGGTCTTAGTTTGAGTTCAATAACGAGGCAAATAAAGTTAATTGTTTGAAGCTAATATGAAGAGTTTTGTCATCCCACTTTTTTCTTTGGGTTAGTGTGTTCATTTATATTTAATTCAGGAAAACTCCATCTGGTATGTTAATGATAAATTATTTTGGCTAATGGATATGGGAGAAATTATTGATGTACAGATAGCTTGAAACAAATTTCACAAAATAGGGAAAAACGACTTATATCCACACAAAAAATATCGTATAGCTGTAAATATATACAAAATTTGACCCTCTACCTATTTTCCCCTATTTTCGATACAAAAACTTATATCCCCCTAATGTCAAAGTTCGAAACTTATGTCCCTCCAAACCACCAATACTCGTAATTAGAGTAAGTTTACTGTGGACCGAGTTAATACGAACCAATAAAAAACCGAATAAACCAGAATTAGGCTCGTAAATTAAGATTTGACCCGATTAAATGATTAAACACTAACTCGATTTCGAACCAGAATTAAAAATCCCCAATTTGAAGACGACGAACCCTAGATAAACTGTGGATTCAAATTGTCGCTAATATTCAACTAATCCGCCGCGAAAGTCTTCCATTAGGTAAGTCGAGAGCTCTTCTTCTCTGGTTCGACTTCATTTTCGATTTTCTATGTCGAATTTTTGATTTTCTTCTCTGACATTTTTTGTTTTTCTCATTATGTAATTGTTAATTATTTAACAGATATTCAAGTAATGGACTTAGACGGGCATGACGTCCCTGTGTTTGATGAATCTGTTCCCCCTGATGTTGACTCTGACGGTGAAGATCGAGAAGAGCGTAATGCTTTCAACATTGAGAAAGCTTTGAGTGAGTTTGTTGATGAGACGCCTATCTTGCATGATGTATATCCTGATACTGATGAGGGTGAAGAAAGAAATGAAGTGCAACATACAATATACAGGCGCAATTACTTGAGCAGAGGTAATGGGACTTTGTATGAGGGACAAGTTTTCGTCAGTGGTATAGCATTTAAGGAGGCTGTACTCGACTATACTCTGAGATCAGGTCGTAATATTAGGCAGTATAGGTATGATAAAACTAAGCTCAGGTTTAAATGTGAGGGACAAGGATGTTCATGGCGCATCTATTGTTCAAGTTATGGGAAATACACTAGGTGGGAGGTGAAAGTGTTTCAGAAAGATCATCCTTGTGTGCCTAATGGACAATGTGAGATGATGAAAGTCCCTGTTATCGCGCGTCTGTTTATTGCTAGGAATAAAGAAATCAGATGGATTGAGAGAGAGTAAGAAGAAGAGTACTTTATGTCTCTTGTCTTAATGTCTGTTTTTCTTTAGCTCTTGTCTCGTTTAGTGAAGGTTTTAATGTCTGTTTTTCAGGTTGATTTTCGAGGTAAAGAAGCATCACAAATAGAATCTTCACAAGGCGTTCTTACTCAGTTGGAAAATTGAAGTTATGGACTATTAGGACTTTTTTTAAACTCGGCTATTAGGACCTTTGTTTGGAATTGTTGGACTTGTTTTTAAACTCGGCAATTCGGACCTGTTTCCAGTCGCATCATATGGCTGTATTTGGTTCTGTTTTTATCAAAAACATATTTCCATTTGTAATGACTTTTCTTATGCTCTCTTTTGACTTATCTTATGCTATCTTTTGACAATTAATTTATTATCTGGTAGATTTTGTCACTAAGAAAATAGACAACAGCATAAAAAAACCAAATGCTTCTTAACATCGACTAATAGTCACAAATAAAAGCAACAACAAGTCACAACAGCAACAAGTCACATATAAAAGCAACAACAAGTCACAATAACAGCTACTCATTACAACAAGAATGAGTCATAATAACAACGAGCAATGCTCACACACCCATAACAACAAGAAAGATTTCACCTATAAGAAAGAAAGAGTTAACCTAGAAGCTTCCTGCAACCAATAATGATCACACACCCCAACACAGCAACAACCATCATTTTCTTATGTCGTTTTTGACTTTAACACACACTTCCTCCACCCTTTCAAAATTTTTTTTATTTACTTTCATTTGAAGCTTCTCAAACATCTTCTCTGCCTCCTTACACTATGTTGCAATGTCTTGTTCTAATTTTTCAATTCTAAACGTCAATGCCTCTACCTCATCCAACACTGCCTCATCAACCCACTTGTAAGTGTGGTTGTCATTGCTTAACTACAACAATTCATCAATACCACAATCAAAATTGAATAAATCACATTCCTTTCATCAATCTAATCTAATTCAGTTATATATTTACTTACCTTTTGTTCTACAGCATAACCACAACGAAAAATAGCGACGATGTGGATTGGCTTCAGACTTGGAAATTTTTGATACAATTAGCTCCCCACACCAACATCTCTTGGGTACACCTAAAACCTTTCCTCTTGACCGATCACTAATGATCCATTTGATGCTCCAGATTCATTGCTCATCGTAGCAATCCCGATTTCACCTATAAACATGAAAAGAAATGAACATCAACCCACATAAATTGACATCTACAACTTCTCAATTATGAAATCAAGCTTTGTTAGATTCAAATCACCAACGAAACCAGTTCTACCTAATTCTGTCGAAAATCCGAAAAAATTAGACAAAATAATTTTTAGGGTTCGAAGGAGAGACTTCAATTTTCGATTTGGGGAAGAAGACACGAGGTGGGTTTAAAATCCAGGTTTTCAGTTAGCTTTTAGGTCGGGTATGGTTTTCGTTCGGTTTAGATTACAGTCATTTTGGTGGTTTTATGTTGTAAACCATGAAACCAATGAATATTGGTGGTTTGGGGGAACATAAGTTTCGAACTTTGACATTAGGGAGATATAAGTTTTTTTCATAGAAAATATAGGGAAATAGGTAGAGGGTCAAACTTTGTGTACATTTGCAACTATACAATACTTCCTGTGTGGATATATGTCGTTTTCCCCAAAAATAGAGATACAAAGTTGATCATCTACATCCTTTTGGTATGACGTATGCACACTGTTTAGGAGATTAATGGATCTGACAGGAACACTGAGGATGCATAAACTTAAAAATCCAAATTCATGTCTCCTTAGAAATGGTCCTAAAACCACATAGAAAATACAATAGAGTGGAAATTCTCAAACACATATAGTGATATATTATAAAGGAAAACACACCGTTTTACTCTAAGGGCGATTCAAAGTGCGATTAGGGTTTTAGGTTCTCAGCTTCAACATGGTACCTCCGTCGGTGCCGCAAATGTCTCCGACAGGGGGCTTGGCTGTCTCTGTAACGTCAGGGGAGAACGGTTCACCCTCTCCACCTGGCTCTCCGGTGATGTCTTACGCGAATATGGTTAAAAACTAAAAAAACTTTGAAAAGATACGAGATGGAAGTTAAGATGATTAATGGGGTTGGATCTGTAGTGGTTCCAGAGGAAATTCTGCAGGATCCCTCACCTATGTGGGAAGATTTTCTCATTGGAAGATTTCTGACTAAGGCTCCACATATTGCAAAGGTGCACGCCATTGTTAACAAAATTTGGGCCATGGGGGACAAATCACAGATGATTGATGTTTTTATTGTCAACTCAACAACAATGAAGTTTCGAATAAAATATTCCCAAACCAGAAATAGAATCCTTCGCAGGGGAATGTGGAACATAGCAGAGGTTCCAGTGGTGATGACTAAGTGGTTGCCTTTTGAAGAAGAGAAACAATCAGGGGTGACATCTGTTCCTCTTTGGGTACATCTGCATAATGTACCTACTAACATGTATTCTTGGAAGGGACTCGGTTTTCTCTCCAGTCCGATTGGATCACCAGATAGGTTACATCCTGAAACAGCTCAATGTAGTAATATGAAAGTGGCTAAGATTTTTGTCAAGGCAGATCTTGCCAAAGAGTTACCACGCTCGATGAACTTTAACCTGCAAGGAAAATATGTTCTAGTTGAGTATCCCTACCCATGGCTACCGTCTAAATGCACTCACTGTGGAAAATGGGGCCATCTAATGAGCAACTGCAACCTAGTAGATAGTGGGAAAAACGTCCACCAGACAACATGAGAAAAGGCTAGCGTATTAGAATCAGAACAAGAGCTGGTGACAGAGATAACTGCAGAACAGGAAGAAACAGTGAATGAATCGGAGAAAACATGCAGTGAGGAAAAGAAGATGGAGGAGGAGAGAGAGGATACAAATGAATGGTCTCAGGTCTCACCGGGCAAGGCTGGAAGAACACCTGATAAAAATAAGAAAAGCCTCGAATTTGGTGAGGTCTCAATCCTGCAGAATTCCCGCTTCTCAGTCTTGAGTACCACGGAAGAAGAGGGTGAAATTACTGAACAAGAACAGTTGGAGGAAGTGAATGATCAGACCACAGATACTATGGTCGCTCAAGCTCAGGAAACAGAAAACGAATCCTCAAAATCTTGAGGTGGGGAGAGCCTGATTCCACGATAGTCTCTACCTAAAATATCAAAAAACAACCATAAGTTTATTTCAGAAGCTTCTGTTCAAAAACCTCGGGGGGATGCACCAACTCGCGAAAAAATCATTAATGTCTGGATTCGTCTGGAATATTAGAGGTTTTAACAAGTACAATAAGCATAACATAGTTCGTAATCTGATCAAAGATGGTACCCTGCAATTTGGTTCTCTGTTGGAAACTAAAGTCAAAGAGTCTAAGGCACCTCATCTTATCTCTTCAGTATTCCGGGACTGGTCCTTATTATCTAACTACAAACACAACAGTAAAGGTAGAATATGGGTGGTTTGGAGTCCACGGATTAGAGTCACCCCCTGTTATAAAAGCAGTCAATTGATCACTTGTTCAGTTCTGCTGGATGGAAAGGAAGATGAATTTTTCTGCACATTTGTTTATGCCTCCAATACAATACAAGAAAGAAAGGAGCTCTGGGATGATATTAAATATCATCATGACTCTCCTCTGCTTCGCAATAAACCTTGGCTAATTCTAGGGGATTTCAATGAGATCCTTGACATAGAGGAACTTTCAGCATATGACACAACTCCGGCTATCCCGAATGGAATGAGGGACTTCCAAAACACAGTCAGGTATTGTTCCTTACTGTATATGAGTTATCATGGTCCCCGGTTTACTTGGTGTAGTAAGAGGGAGGAAGGGCTAATAAGTAAGAAGCTAGATCACACTCTTATGAATGCAGCTTGGGCGAATACTTTTCCCCAATCCTACACCGTGTTCGAAGCTGGAGGATGCTCCGATCATCTCCGCTGTCGAGTTAACATCCACGCTCCTCCTTTAAAGCCTATAAGGCCATTCAAATTCACAAACGTAATCTCAGAACTCCCAGGGTTTCACTCCATGATGGTTTCTTTCTGGAACGAAACAGAGCCCCTGAACAACTCTACTACAGCGCTACACAGATTTTCCAAGAAGCTGAAAGCCCTAAAACCTCTTATCCGACAATTAAGTATGGATCAAATCGGAGAAATAACTAATAAAACGAAGGCCACTTTTGAAATGCTCTGTGAACTTCAAGCGATTATGTTTAATAATCCCATCCCTACTTCGGTTCAAGATGAGAAGCTCGCCTATGACAGATGGAGCTTGCTTTCACAAATCAAGGAGAAGGTCATTAGTCAGAAAGCGAAATTGGACTGGTTACAAGTCAGAGATGGAAACAACAAGCAATTTCATAATGCGGCTAATGTACGAGAAATTTGTAACTCGATTCGAGAGGTTAGAAGAAGTGATGGAATTATGGTTAACACTCAAGAAGAGATCAAACATGAAGCTGTAAATCACTTCCAAGGTTTTCTTGCTAAGAATGTTGATAATTACAGAGATACATCTGCGAGAGAGTTGAGCGATCTCCTAAAAGTGGAATATGATGAGACTGACGGGTTAAGGCTAGTGAAAGAAGTGATAGAGGAAGAAATCAGGAAAACATTATTTGATATGGTAGGAAATAAATCGCCGGGGCCGGACGGTTTCACCTGCGAGTTCTACAAAGCCGCTTGGCCAGTTTTAGGAAAGGACTTTGTTACTGCTACTCAGTTTTTTTTCAACAAAGGCTTCCTCCCAAAAGGAATGAACTCGACGATCTTAGCGCTAATCCCGAAAACAAAGGAGGCAAGCTGTATGAAAGATTATAGACCTATATCTTGCTGTAACGTCATTTACAAGCTAATATCAAAGATTCTGGCTAATCTTCTAAAACAAGTGCTCCCCAAGTTCATCTCCCCCAACCAATCAGCCTTTGTGAAGGACAGATTGTTGATGGAGAACGTCCTGCTAGCCTCTGAACTAGTAAAAAACTACCACAAAGATTCCATTTCTCCTTGCTGTGCAGTAAAGATATACATCTCAAAAGCTTTCAATTCGATCAATGGCCCTTCTTGCTGTCCACTCTCCATGCTCTGAAACTCCCTGAAAAATTCATTTTATGGATCCAGAATTGCATTTCCACTGCTTCTTTCTCAGTCCAGGTCAACGGGGAACTTGCTGGCTACTTCAACAGTACTCGCGGACTTTGCCAAGGGTGCTCCCTCTCTCCATATCTGTTCGTCATCTGCATGCAAGTGCTGTCAAAAGTGATAGACAAAGAAGCAATGGATAGAAAAATTGGATATCATCCTTAATGTCAAGGTTTGAGACTTACCCACCTTTGTTTTGCTGATGACATGTTGGTTTTTGCTGATGGAACAAAACGATCTGTAGAGGACATTCTCCATGTTTTCTCTGAATTTGCTGAGATGTCGGGTCTGAGTATCAGTCTAGAGAAATCTACCCTGTATATGGCTGGAGTAAAAGAGGAAACAAGGGATACAATCCTTGATCAGTTTCCTTTCGCCTCTGGAGCTTTGCCAGTACGATATCTAGGGCTGCCACTACTATCCAAGCGGATGACTTCAAATGACTACATGCCATTGATAGAGGATGTTCGAACTCGGATAAACTCATGGACTGCCAGAAATCTCTCTTTTGCAGGACGTCTACAGCTGATAAGTTATGTGATCCATAGTCTCACTAACTTCTGAATCTCAGCCTTTTGTTTACCAAAAGCTTGTATCAGAGAAATTGATAATCTGTGTGCTGCTTTTTTATGGTTGGGTCTGGACCTAAATCGCAAAAAGGCGAAGATTGCTTGGACAGATGTCTGTAAACCAAAAGATGAAGGGGGTTTGGGGCTTCGCTCAATATCTGAGGCAAATGATGTGTGCTGCCTAAAGGTCATATGGAGAATACTATCGTCTCGGTCTTTACTCTGGGTTCAGTGGATACAGCATCACCTAATTAGAGGAGGTTCCTTTTGGTCAGTAAAACAGAATTGCTCTTTAGGCTCGTGGATGTGGAAAAAGCTGTTGAAGTTTAGGAATGTGGCAAGGCAATTCTCTAAGGTGGAGATTCAGAATGGGAAACAATTTCCTTTTGGTTTGATAATTGGTCCAACATAAGAAGGATCATTGATATCACAGGCCTCCGAGGATGCATTGATCTTGGCATTCCAATCAATGCTTCAGTCCAAATGGTTATAACTTCATGTCGATGAAGGAGACATCGGATTGAGTCCTTTATTGAGATTGAAAATGAGCTGCAACTCATACAGTTAAAGGTCTTACAAACAAAGAGGATATCTAACTCTAGAAACGAAAAAATGACTTGTTTGGCACATAATACAACTCTAAAGCCATGTGGCATCTGCTTCGAGGAGAGCGTCCGAAGGTTACTTAGCATACAGGTGTTTGGTTTCAATATGCCACCCCGAAGCTCTCTGTGATCACTTGGATTGCAGTTCATAAAAGACTTGCAACGGGTGACAGACTAATACAATGGTATTCTACGGCAGATGGATCATGTGTTCTCTGCCGTCAAACTCTGGAAACAAGATCTCATCTGTTCTTTGAATGCCAGTACTCAGAAGAAATATGGAAGGGATTGACCAGTCAACTGCTGCAGTCTAAATTCACAGTTCAATGGTCTCAGATTGTGGAGCTAGTACTCGACAAATGCACTGAGGCTATTCACCTTTTCCTAATCCGGTACCTGTTCCAGCTAGCGATTCACTCAATCTGGCGTGAAAGGAATAACAGAAAACATGGAGAACCTGCAACACCAGTGGCGCCTCTCATTCGTTATATGGATAAAACCATGAGAAACAGGATCTCTTCGATTAGGCAAAGAGGCGATGCACGATTTGATGCTGCGATGGAATTGTGGCTATCCACGAGATAGGAAGCTCCTTTCAAGTTGTAGACTAAACTCTTTTCTGCATTTTTTATCCAAGATGCAATGGTTGTAAAAAACAGTCTTTTGATTCGAATAAATTTAACACTTTAAAAAAAAGGGATATATTATAAAAGGCCGGTGTAAAATTGTAGAGAAGGAGTTAAGATGCTTTTAAACCAAGTTTCAACTCTACATAAACTTGGAAAATCACTTGTATATAGCACATAACAGAAATTTTTTATAAGGATAGGAACTAAATGGTAATAGCTGAATTTGGCTTAATGCATAATTCGGTTGAACTTTTTGTGATTTTTAGCTGAGTAACTAAAAAAACTCAAATGTTAACAGATAAATCTGATGGCATATAGTTGAATACTAGGAAAATTTATCGAACTAAATATTTTTATAACAAAATATATTAACCAAAAAAGTGATGAATAAATTATTATATATATGGAAATTTTTTTAAAAATTAATGCTAGAATATTTAATAATTAGATCTAATAATTGGTTAATAATTTTTAGTTAATTAGTGGATTACTGAAAAATATTATTAAAAATATATTTTATATTATAGAAATGTTAAATGACAAAAATGAATTAAATTAAAATGCTAAAAAATTATATATTGTGCACATCATACTATAAATAATATGTATTTGGCATACATGCATAATCGTATTTTTAAAATTGTTAAAATTATGTATAACTTAAGTTCTTATTATTAAGACTCAGCTAATCCAATTTGGTTTGGAATTTTTTTGATATTTTAGACCTTAAAACTCTATTGAAATTAATCGAAATAAAATATGAATCTTTTTGGTTCAGTTATTAGTTGAATTTTTCAGTTTGAAATATCATACATAATTCTTTTATAAAATTGTATATTTAATTTTTTTTTGTCAATTCAGTATGTATCGATTAGAGATAAACAGACGAAAAAAAACTATCAATAATATCAAACCAAACTTAACCAAAAATTGAATTATTTTAATATATTATTAAAAGTTCATAATCTAAAACTGAATTTAAATCAGAGAAACTTAAGAGATTGATTCAATTTGGTTTAGAAAACTCAGTCAGATTTAGATTTTTAAGCCTGCCCATTATTATTACACAATTTACCAAAAAACTTGAAGACAAATTTTATTTAAAATATAATATATTAATCCACATTTTTATCTCCAAGTGGTTTCTATATAGTCGTTTTCAGTAAAAAATAATTTTAAAAGTTTTTAACTGAATTTCTGCTGGTTCAACTGGTGTCTCACACAAACAATTCAGCTGAATTCTTCTACATTCTCTTATTCCTCCTCTTGCACCATTTAGACCCCAATGGTTCTCATATGCTATAATCAAACAATTTTTTTTTCTTTCTTGGTTCGCAATACACAACACATTGTCCATTGGAGACAACGGAAGCTTCGTCTGCCATAAGATGAAGATCTTAGTAATTTGATTTCATCTTTAAACATATTTCAAACATAGTTGTAGTCATTGTAAAACTGTTTTCTTTAATTGAATTAATTTTACATTTTCTTAAAGAACAATATAATTACTCAAGACGAACTTGATACCATTGAACAGAACCTACTTCTCCATAAATCTCGAGTTCACATACAGCTTTAACCAAGAAATCGACAGCTTCATCCAGGTCATCGAACCTAGCAAGGTCCGGGGGCAAAGACTCTGTGGGCCAGTTCTCGAGCCAGCCTTTGAGCTTAGCCTTGAGTTCGTCTTCCGACACAAACTGTTCATCTTGTCCTGCCTCTAGCAGTACGTACGTATCCGAGCTCGAATGCACCCTTCTTCTCCTTATTGCACAAACCTAAGTTATATAATCACATTTGATTATTTCAACTTGAATTTCTATCTATCAAGACCCTTTCATTTTCTTATTTCTAATGAGAACTATTCATAGTGCTATTAAGGAATTTAATTAACATATGGTAAAACTTTAACAAACGAACTTTTTTGTTTTTGTTTATTTATTTATTATCAGAATGCAATTAAACAACACTTACTCTTATGTGGGTTTGTCTCTTTGTTGTAGAGATAATTGACAACATTGGACAACTTGTAGAACTATGAAACAGGTTTGTTGAGTTTGCAGGAAGAGAATCTATAACTTGGAATTCTTCTGTCCAAACCCATCTGTTTGTTCGGGCTGAAAGCACAAAAAAAAAAGAAGAAGAAGAAGCCAAATTGAAAACCAATTGGTTAGTGTAAGAAAACAATTATTAAAAGTATAGGGGAAGAAAAGTGTTATGAGCTTACAATTGAAGAGCTTATCTCCGTTGTTGAAAATATGCTTCAGTAACGGAATCTCCATTTTGATTTCTTGGCAAAAATTACTACAACACTTTTTTGTTTTGGTATTTTAGTAGCAACAATATAAGCTTCTTGTAGATAAGATGATACAACGAGGAGCATACACCAACGATTCTTTTTATTTTTATTTTTCTTATAGTTTATATAGTGAAACCCATCTATATCAAGTTTATATAGTGAAACCCATCTATATCTAGTGGGCCGTTGATGAACTAAACAGGCTCAAATAGTTGTTCCAAGTAGTCTTTGTTTTTGTTGTTAGAAATACAGAAATTCTATAAACTAATACTCTAATACTATAAACTAATAATTATTGAAAAGAATATTTTTCCCAAATTAGGTTAATATAAAAATTAATAAAATAATACTTTTTTGAAATTCCTATGTAAATATATAGTTCCAAAATAGTTGAAATTAATAATTACATAAATTTATGCATATATAACAAGGATGATATACTAAAATATAAGAATAATATATTTTTTTTTTTTAATAAAGATCACACTAATGTTTTATCTATAATATTACTTATTGTATCGAAAACTTTTATTGATACTTAACTTTTAGATTTGAATCTAAAACTTATAAACAGTTTTAAACACAATGATTTTTTATTTTTTTAGATTATAATATCTTTTTAGTTTCATCTCTATCATTGTGGATTGTAATTATTTTTTA
>KE156245.1:166258-179880 GCA_000411075.1 Sisymbrium irio | reverse complement strand
TATATATATATATATATATAATGGTTTTTATTTTTATGATCAAACAAATACTAGAGGATGAATCATGAATGAAAATTTGAACAAGAGGAAATAAGAAAAAAGATTGGTAAAGCACTCTTTTGAGAGAAAAAAAAAAGGGATAGAATAAAGCACATCACCTCAGTCTCAATATATCTGACCGAAACTCTCTCTATTATCATATTATATAGATAAAACTCAACCTATTTTCGCATGATAATTCTTTTGACTTTTAGGCATCCTAAAACAGGCTTTTAGACTTATTACTCCTGAGGAAACGGACGAAAAATGATTGATATACAGTACTATATTTTACAGAACATGTGTTTAAAAAAAAATACTATATTTTATTGAAATTATTTGGAATATAATGTAAAAAGAAAAACATATTAACCATTTTTGTGGCAGTACAAATTCATGTACATTGACACATCTAAATTTAAGGCACCAAACAGAAAATTGTATCCAATATGGAATTAACATGTTCCTGTAATAAACAATTTGCTATGAAATGTAAATCTTGAATTTGTGCAAAAGAAAAAATATATGTGTGCAATAATTTAAACTTTTGGTGTAACGGAATTCTTTAAGTAAGATTGTTTCCAACATGTAGCAGAAGCTTCGGGTACTAATGATTTCTTGATGATTTGATACATCATATCTAACTTCAGAAAAGAAAATAATGGCATCTAAAAGGTAAAATAAAAATAAATAAAACAAAAAGAAATCGAAAATTAAACCAACATAAACTTTTGTTTTAAGCCTCCAACATAAACTTATGAAAAGTACCTTTAACGGAAATGATAGAGAAATATATGACTCATTACATGGTGGTATTTGCGTGAATAAAACTAAATATCTCCTGGATTGAACTTGCAATGTCTTCCGCCGTAAACCTTGTCTCACTTGTGATCTGCACATGTTTTACATCATATATATTATGTTACTATGTTACCCTTTGTTAGTTTTGCTAAATTTATATTTTATAACAATACTATTCCATTATACAGTGCGTATTTGTAACTCCTTTAATTATGATATTCTCTTTTTTTGTGTAGAGGGAAACAAAAACTGTAACTAGGTGTTGCTGTAAAGCTCTTCCTTTAAAATCTTGTACTGCCCTAAATTTTATTAATTAATAAAATCAGATCATTCTACCTTAAGCTAGCATCAACAATGCATGCTTATAATAATGTATTTTTATAATTGTAATTCTGTTTTATATGACAATTGCCTAACTACTAACTTAATTATTATTTTTTTATCTCCTTATGGCTTAATATATATTAGGTATACATGCATGAAATTAATCGTAACCTATGCGCTCAAGAGACTTTATACGTGTTCATATCCAAACGCCTATGATTATAATGCAAGCAGGTGAAAACTTGCCTTGACATTAAAGGAGTAGAGGACGGTTTGTTCCATGGTAGTGATGTTAGTGTGAAGGATAGAGAGATGAAGATCCTCCAAAGCAGCTATAGTCTTAATCAGTTGTCCTGGTCTTCTTCTTGAAAGTATCTTGATCATGGCGTCAAGCCCTAGCAGCTTCACCTCCACATCAGCCAAGCACGACTTCTTCTCCGCCGTCTCCTCCCGAAGCCCTCCTCCCCCCTCTAACTCGGTTACATTTCCGGTAATGATCAGTGGGTTGGCAACCGACGTTATGGGTGAAGAAGTAGACGTCGTCGTGGTCATGTCCCCAACATGCCTATTACCGGTTTCTCCCAAAATTCTTCGACGCTTCTGTGATTCTAAACATTGTAGGAGTTGCTCCAGCTCTCTTACAAACTCTATTGCAC
This sequence comes from Sisymbrium irio, assembly GCA_000411075.1. Lineage (NCBI taxonomy): Eukaryota > Viridiplantae > Streptophyta > Magnoliopsida > Brassicales > Brassicaceae > Sisymbrium > Sisymbrium irio. The sequence goes on along the minus strand of KE156245.1, from coordinate 178,060 downwards.
CTCCTATGATCGACGCTTGATCTCCCTATTATATACATTAATTCTTAATTTTAAAAGAAAATTTTGAGGTAGTCCTAGTTAAAATATATATACATATGAACACAATCACAAAAAAAAAAGCGTAATCATACCCTTTGAACGTAGGACCCAGGCATAAGAGACCTGAGGACACGAAGATGCTCGTTCATTTGCTTCCTACGGTTCCTCTCGACCGCGATATGAGTCATTCTTTGGCTTTCCACTTCTTCGCTGGTCTTGCTTGTTCTAGCTCTCTTCCTCTTGCTCTTCACCTCCTTTGTCGTAACATTTTTGTTCTCTCTATCTTCTTCTTCTTCTTCTCCAATAAAACGGAGTTTCACGGAGTTGTTATCGTTTTCATCTTCTTGATTCTCCTTTTCTTCAAGAAACACGTTGACGTTGCCTATATTTCCTTCACACCCACCTCCTTCTTGAGACATGAGATGATGGGTTTGGTTATGGTCCTCTATCTTATCGTTCAAGACAGGGAACTTTAAGAAATAAACCGGGTCCATCCCGGTTTCTTGATCTTCATGGTTTCTGGTTTGGTTCAACGCCAGTTTCGGACCGAAGTCCGCAAACTGCATCACGTCTGCAAAGCTCATTTTATCAAAAGTTGACGTTGCTCCAAATCCGGAAGGAGACAGTTGTTGCTGCTGCGGCATCGATTGCTTTTGTTGCTGAAGGTTTCTGTTGAACATGTAGTCTATCATACCGGAGCTGTGATCATCGTTACCGCCTGAAGATTCACCTAAGAAGTTCGGTCCCTGAAAGAAAACGGAATCGGAGAATCACAAAAGTTAATATCAAAAGCAACAAATATGGACTAATATACAAATATTTTTGTATATGATTAAGATATATGGGGAAAACGTACGTACCGAGTAATCTTTATCCATAGCTCTTCGTCTTTGATTATAAACGTCTGAAGGCTAGTTAAGGTTTACCTTCTTGACTCCAACACGACCTAACAATAACAATCCATGAGCCAAGTCAGTTGAAAACAGATACAAAAAACACATCTAGAACAAGTGAAGACCAAACCTATGCAAAATATATACATGTACGTCTTATACAAAACATTCTATTAAAGCTGAATTATGAAAAGCAGTAAAGTGATTAACACCAAAAGATTGAACTTGTTTCATATGGGGTTGATGAAATAAAAGGTGGCTGACCTTGTATGATTTATTAGGGTTTACGAGAGATGTAATGAAAGACATGCAAAAGTAGCGAAAGTTAGACAAGAGATAAATGTATTGAGAAGTCACAAATGAGCAACCACTACCAAGCTCCCATATATATATATATACACACACGCATATATCTATACATAAGATACATATAGAGAGGGTTAGACATACGTATGTGTACATAAGGTATAACAGGGGGCGTCAAAAATGATACAATATGATAGTACACATACAGAGAGAGTTAGACATACATATGTGTATGTTTATTCTTAATACTTTGTGTGTACGTATAAAAAGCAACTAAGGAATCCTTATACATATAATTTAGGTTATCTTTACACAGTGATTGAAAATATTGTCGCCAAATGAGATAGTCTTAAATAGTTACAACCATTATCTAATTTCCTGTATTAATAATCTTTATAGATGAGACACACGTTATAGTTTTTTTCCCCTAACTAAACCTACTTATGAAGTATTAATTAACTAACAAGTCCATTAACCAAGAACAAAATTCTAGACCTTGACTTTTGTGGTTTTCTCTTTTGTACATACTAATAAGAAATAAAATTCGATGGGTTATTGTTATCACACTATCCATGGTTTTTTTTTCTTTTTTGAATTGGAGACCTACATAACTTCCTTTTCAAATATTTTTGTTTCTCACAGTAAAATTCGAATTGAGATCTAGAGCTCTACGGAAAACCAAGCTCAATTCGAATTAAACACCGAGTCAAATGAATGATTATTGAATTTTCCAAACTATATCTTGTTTTTGTAATAAAGACTACATATTTTTTTTTTCCGTAAACGTATGAGCGAGAGGAGCCACAAAATAAAGAAAAAGGGTGTACTGTGAAAACACACGTGTATCACCTCTCTCTATCTTTGGAACCATTAAAGAGTAGATAAGTTTCAGAGCTCACAAGCAAGCCAAACCGCTCTTCTTTTTCTACCGCTTTTTCGTGAACTTAATCAAATCTTCCTACGCGTCTCCATTTTTATTTCTATCATTTCAAATTGAAGTCCTTATGTTATGTATAAGAATTTTTATTTTCCACGAAAATGACCTATGCATATGTGTGTGCTGTGGAGACATGTGATTTTTTTTCTATTTTTTTTCTCGTCAGACATGTGAATTTAAATAAGGACAATGGTGTAGTATATATACGTAAACAAATTAATCAAATATTCTTGCTAATCATCTGGTAGTAAGAGATTTTGGGAATTTTATTTATTTTTTCTTTCTTCTTTCGATGCGCAAGTCATCACAAGTCCATCATATAATTTAGCGTCATAAAAAAATTGATAATCTTGTCCAAAAAAAAAAATTGATAGCATGGTCGAAGTTTTTTAACTTCTGACTTTTTGTTTGTAAATATTATTAAAATTTTCAAGGTTAATTTGTAGACTTTTTAAAAAGTAATTTATAACAAATTGGTTAACAGAGAGATATATTTTATAACAATTTGTATGTTGCTCTTATAATCTATAAACTAGTGTATTTAATTTTAACAAAAAAAAAACGTACGTACGTTTGGATCAAAAAATAATTCCTAAAACTGAACCATGATACAAACAAATTAAACCTAGGGTATCCGCCATATATAAAGGTGAAGTTAGAGACAAAAACTGAAAAGCGATTCATGAATAAACAAAATATATTTGTCTTCATGAAAGCGATTGGAGAAAAATTTGTTTCTGTTCCAATAAATTCTATTTAAATATTAAGTAGTGAAATATTTACTGTTTTTTAATAATCATGTAAAATATATAGTATTTTCTTTAGCAAATTTTGGACCGACAATGTCCAACCCAATAGTCACAATAATCCTATTGTACAAGCATATATATAGTGTGGAACCACGGTGTGGGTACCGTAAAAATGGTCCGTAAAAATGGTCACTTGACCACTTAACTAAATACGAAAGGGTCAATACTTATATTATGTCATCCTCTAGAACCGTGTTATATATACATAGAATCTTTATAAATTAATATTCAATATATTAATATGTATTAGAAAATAAAAAATAAAAATGATAATTATTTTTGAGTCTAAATCAATCAAATATAAAACAAATAATTTCGATAATATAATAAAATAATAATTTTCTTGAAAAACCTATATAAATATATAATCCCAACAATAATATAAATTATTAAATAGATAAATTTATAAATATATATCTAAGATAATAATATAGGATATATTTCTTTAGTTAACATTCAGATTACATTAATGTTTTATCTCTAATTTTATTTATTGTATTGAAACTCTTAGTAATGTTAATCTTATAAAATTTAATACAATTGTATTGTAGTATCATTTTTAATTTCATCTTTATCATTTCAGATTGTAGTGATTATTTCTTATAAATTCTAAAATTATGACATACATTATTTTTACATATAAAATCCATTATATGTGATTAAAATCTATTTTAATGAAATAAAATATTTTATTCCCATAACTTTAAATTTCTACATTTCATTTCTAATTACTGGATTAATTTAAGTTTTTAAAATAACATTTTTTTAAAAAAATAAGAAAATAGTTATGGAATAAAACATTTTTTATATAAATTAATAAACGTTAAAGTTCCATTCACTAATAAATTTATAAATTAATAAAAAATTTAAGTCTTAATAATATTAATTTATAAATATTTTACTGTATGTATATATTTATTTTTAATATTTATATTTCATAATATTTTGTGACATTATATATGCTAATGACCTTTCAGTAATATAATTTTAAATTTTAAATTTGATACTATAGCAATAATATTACATAGATTACAGATAGAGTTTTTTGTAAAAAAAAATTAATCTAAAAAAAGACTGAAATAAGTAGATTGTAGTGACAAAGTTAGAATATCTTAAATAAAATTTTATCTTTGATTATAAAGTTTATTTGAACGTAAAATCATATTAATAAAACTCTATATATATATTTCACTGGATTTTCTGCCTTTATAATACCCAGTAGGATAAATTATAGATATAAATATTGTTATAGCTTCCATGATAGTAAAAAATTTATGCTTGTTTGTTTGATAAGAAAATATTTATGTGTCTTTAATCAAAATATGTGCTATAGTGCAAACTATTAAACAATATTCCAACATATTAAGTCAGACATTACAATTTCCCTTAAAATTTTGATTATATTAAGAGTAAAACGCTTATTCTTCTCAATTTTTTTTTAAATTTTGTATTTTATTTGTAAATTTTTTAAAGTAATATTGTATTTATTTTTTATATTTTAAAATTTATCTCTAAAATTATGACAAGCGTTAAATTTATCATAGATTGTAGGTTGGTGGAGATTCATAATACCATAATGCATACTCTAGGGTTAAATTGTCAGATGATGTTTCTTACAAGAGATACCTCATTTGTTTGCTTCTATTCAGAGGATCCTAAGAAATCATTGGTAAGATCCAACCAAAATACATAAAATGTTAAATTTTTTAGTGAAAATTATGATAATGGTGTTTGTAAATATAAATGTGTTTAAAAAGTTAAAGATTAGTTTGATTTCCCTTTGAATATTTATTAAAATTAGAATTTCTTTTAGATAATAAGCAATAAAATGCTCTATCTAGATTATTTTATGATCATAATTTATATTTTTTTATTTTAGTTAGTTCATTAAACCTTTTCACCAAAAATTATTAGATTTATTAAATTTTATAAACAATTTGAATAATTGATTGAGGACATTTACTATTTTTAAGAAGAAATATCTAAGTCAATAACTATAAAATTTTGAAAATTAATTAAGAATTGAAATATTTTTTATGAAAATAAATTTTGGGTTTAATAATATTTTTTAAATTTATTGATATAAAATTGTATTTATGTGATAGTTTTATATTAATTCTCTGTATATTCAAAATAATAGACGATATGTATTTTATAATCATTCTCTAAACATTTATATTCTAATAATTTAAAGATCTTGTATATAATCTAACTAATTGGTAAACTATTAAATTTCAACTCGTAAAACGTTGGCGTCTTCAACTTTGATTTAGTCAATTTTTTAAAAAACTTATATAAATATGTTTTAATAAAAAAAGATTAATATATCTGAATGATATATTGAAGTAGTTCATGTAATGAACAATGTCACCGACATTGTTATTACCGTGCATCATATTTCTTTTGCTTTAAAATGCTGTAAAATTAGTTTTGAAAATATATTTATTTAGACTAAAAGGCTCATGTTGCCCTTTTATATCCTTTTATTTGTTTTAATGGTTACTTTTTCTGCCTTCTTTCCCCTTTTGTTTTTCCTTTAATACTTTCACTTTCTTTCTTTTATTCTTTATCTCTAAAATAATGGTGCAATACCCAATATTTGTTTTTTGATTAATCAATCCCTATGTACTGCTTGCTATTGTAGTGATAAATGTGAATACAAGAATATAAATGTTAGTACACCTATGGGTAATTCATTCAAATATGAAACCGAATACAATCATTTATTTTTGTAAATGTTTCTAAGACATTAAACCATATAAATAATTATGAATTTTAATGGAAATTCTCCTATATGTTATCTAATAATTTTTTTTGATATACATGAATGACTATAAAATAAAAATATATTTATCAAGCATATTTTATTTTTTATGTTTATTAAATTTTAAAATTTAGATTACTTTTATTTAAATTTATAAAATTGTATTTCTATACATATAAAATTTTAATGATGTTACATTTATATATGCTATGATTATACTACAAAATAAATTGTAATATCTTTATAATATTTATTTTTTATCATTTTCCTCAAAAATATCAATGTGATAAATGATTTTTAAAAATTGTGTAAAATTTCTGTATTTTTCTTATAAATTTAAATTTCAAAGTTGAAATTGTTTTAAATTAAAAACCTATTATCTTTGCTACTTTAGGCCTCATCTAAGTAAATAAGGGATGTCTTTATTTTAAAATAGATTTGTATACTTTTGGCTATCCATTCAATCTACAATAGTTTTGGCTATCCATTCAGTCTACATTCTAAAATATTCGATATATGAATTGTTTAAAAATCAAAGTTTCGATAGTCTCACCGCTAATGTGTTACAAAATAATATTCCCTTCATATGGTTATAATTCATGCTTAATTAACTAAAATACAGCAAATAATTTCGACCCAAAAACACAAAAAGTTGAGTTTGATTGGGATAGGTGTCACGGTAATCTTAGGGTGAGAAGGGTACGTAGGATCCCCAAAATAGCTCTTGTTCTTTTGGAGTTATTAAATACATAAACTCTTGTTCACGAATGTGCAATACTATTTTTAAAAGGATAATTTTTTGTTTTATTTTATACAAGAAAAATCTCTTATAAATGTTTTACATCAACCAACATTTATTATTTAATAAAACTCTTGTTAGAACCCTCAAAATGCTGATAGGACTATAGGATGATGGTGAGACAGATCATCTTTCTACGACGTTTCTTTAACACATTGTATATATATATACACACACACATATATATATATATATACATACTCACCTTGGTTTGTTTAGATTTAAGTATAAGAAAAAGTATAAGAATGTCGACGAAAAAAAAAAAGATTCTAAAGTATAAGAAAGTCATAGCGATGAATAGGTGCGACCACCGAAGAACATCTGGACTGGGCCAACCCAAAACCAGTAAGTCATGGTATATATATTTTAATTATTTCGGGTCTGAACTGACCCAATTAACACTTGGACATAACATAACAAGACATTGAACCTGTGGATATGAGTAAACAAGGACCATTAGAGATTGTCTAAGTGGGCGACGGTAACAATACTATGGCATTCACGCTGCAGTGACAATGTTTATTCAGATGAGGCCAAAGGTTTTTTAGTATAGTAAAAAACGTGAATGTTACAAATAAGGATTACCAACCAAACCAAATGGAATGTAGATAGCTTCTCGACAGTCGATGCTTAGTCGAAAATTCATCTCCCAAGGAGGCCATTTGGAAACAATCTATTAATTTGCTTCTTCTTTTTTTATACTGGAACTGGATCACTGAAAATTTTAAAAGATCAATGAGGCTTGGATAATGTATTTAAACTAAATCATACTTGAGGTGAGAATTTCATTTTTAATAACTGTCCAAATTGGTTTTCTGCTATTGTTTGTGAACGGGTGTGGTTGTTGATGTTGGTAAAATGTAATTATTATTTTCTGAATAATTAAGCAAATCTTTTTATACCATTCCATCATATTTTATATTAGGAGAAGATAATAAAATTTGAATCTTTTAGATTATTTGAATTTTTGATACGTGAAAATATGATATTCGTTGGATATCCAAATCCGAAATAAATTTAAACCATAACTATTATATATTTTTCTAGAAAAAAATTAAAATAATAGAATAATACAAAATTATTTGAAATTTTAATTTTTTAAATCCAAATTAAAGATTTTTAAAAAATTTAAATGTCAATTTTGTATCTTTTATCTATAATTTTAAAGATAATTGTTGCAAAAATGTTTAGGAGTTGAGCATGTATCTCTTCTTGTTATCAGGTGTTGAAATATTTGTGAGTTTTCTTCTTGAAAATTCTCTAATACCTAAGTAATTTATTCATCTATTAACTGAGAGTATTGTTGATTTCAAAGTTTGCAAGGATTCATATTAGTTATTCTGTTGTTCCAACCATGTGTTATTATAAGATGGTCCAGCTAGAGATAAGTTAGGATTACAACTCTCTTACCCTTTTTTATGCAGTCTGATCGGAGGATCATACATGAATTTCTCTTAGATTTCTTAATCTTATTTATGGTGTATGAGCGGATTAGATTTTGTAGCATTCTCTCTCTATACCTCATCCCTTTTTTCAGAGAGGTTCTTTACCTATATAGGTTGCAATGTGCATATAGAAACACTTTTATCCCGATAAATTCACAAACACACACACAAACACATATTTATACTGAACAATTCACAAATACACATACATACATATATACATATATATATATATATTGTAAAAACTAATGGAAATTGAAAAAAATACGGAATTCAAAAGTAAAACTAGTTTATATTGATTGATTAATTAAATGAATAACAAGAGACAATAAAATTTTAATTGTTCTATGAACTATCATCAAAAGATCGAATGCTTATTTCTCTTTCTCTTAAATGCCTCTTTTCAGGTCAACTCTCTTATATTTATATGAGGCTTTTGCTAACCCTAGGATAATCAAATCTAACATTCCTTATTTGATAAAATTGATATCGTATATACATTGTGCATATCAAATATATTTATCTGATTTGATAAGTCTAATGTCGAATCTACGTGGTGCTTATCAAATCTTACATTTTCTTATCTATGAAGATTAGCATCGAGTCTACATCGTGCTTATCAAATCTTGCATTTCATTATTTAGGAAGGTTTTCATAAAGTCTATAACATGCTTATTGAATCTAACCTTGTATAATCTTGTAAAGTCATTGTTGAATCTAGGACATGCTTATCAAATCTAACAGTTTGTTATTTAGGAAGGTTAATGTTAGACTATTTTCTCGTCGTCGTTGAATATACCATATGCTTATCAAAATTTAATCAATCTTCATCGTACAATGAAAGGATAGAAATGATCTTTGTCATTTGTATTATTCAACTTAGATGTTAAAATCATCTCCAACATATATGTGTGATTAAAATATATTTAATATATTTATAATTATCAAAAAATTATTTATAACTAAATAGTTTATCATGAAATAATATTTAATTAGTTATTTAATGATTACTCACAATTTATTTGAACATCGAATTTGAATTTTATGATAATAACATCTTTAAATTTTTAAATAAAATGTATGAGATGATTAATTGGGTCGTAAACTCGTAGCTATAGCATTTTTTTCTACTCGTAGATTTTTTTTTCTATAGCTGTATTTCATTTTTACTAGAAATACTACAGTTTTTAATAGTTTTTATTTACTTTGACAACTAAAGCTTTTTAATATTTTTTTTTAAAGAAAAAAAAAATAAAATGTAAAAAGATAAAAAAAAATTGTTGTAGAAACTGTAGATTTTATATAACATCCACAAAAACACTTGGTTGGTTTCTGTAAAAGTATTGCTAACAGCCCAACTAATCATGTACTATTATTTTAAACCACTAAGAATATTAATTAACCAATGTAATGGAATAACTCCAATATCTACAAAATAAATATATAATTTGACAATACAATGACAAAGTGATATCAAGATTCTCAAAGACAAAATTTGACAAGACAATGGCAAATATATTCAAAAGTTCTCACATTTCTCAACACAAAGATACATAAACTTCCAAGATTCACAAGCTTCTCAATTATCCTCTCTATAAATACCCTAGAATTCCATGTTTTTGATTTTCCTATTTATGCTATCTTATGTTTTCTTATCTATATCACTACTTTTTAGTTTTGATATATAAAATCGTATTATCTCCCCTATTTATCGCAATTTTGTTAAACTCCAACTAACTTTTATCTTCCCCTATCTTTTAATGTTTTTCCTAATTTTCATGTATATTTGGGCTGACCTTTTTTTATGGATTTTGAGTGTGAACTCTCTTGGATCTATTAGTGAATTTTCATGATTTATGTTTAATGCTTCTCTTCTTATATAGTTTTGTTCCATGAAATACATTTACATGAGTGTTACATAGGAGATTTAGAGATTCAAGGTGTTGGCTATTCCTAGTGTGGGCTTTATGCAGCTAATCTATCTAGTCTCTAATGAAAGTTAAGACTTGGTGTAAATTGGTATGATGAGTTTGTTTTAGAATTTTGGGCTTATGGTTTCTTTATTCGTTCTCTTGATTGACCATCTAAAGCATGTGTTAGTTGGTGAAATGGCACAATGCTTGCATGAAAATATTTAATTTGTGCATGGTGTGAAGCCAATGAATAGAGTAAGGGATGATGAATCTTCCTAAGAACATTATCACATGCTGGTTAGTACTTAGCTGATGTCAACTCCTACGAAAATGTCCTCTAACTCTGGTAGTTGAAGTCTGCAACAAAGCACATAAGGTGTTGGGTTCGAAAGCTTTTGCATGATTTTTTCTTGTTCTTTCTAAATTTCCACCGTACTCGCAATTGCTTAGGTGTAGGCGTGTAGCTCAATTTATGCATTTACCGATCTTTAAATATCTCTCTTGTAGGATCAACTGCAACATAACCATGTAGTTGTGATGCAAACTTGAATACATAGCTACCCATCTTCTAATTAAACTATGTAAATGTCACATTTGTAGAGAAATTAATTAAAAAGATTTTACTATCATACAAATTTTGACCAGCATTTTTGAAATGCAGAAATATTATTTTGACAAAATAAAAATTAATTTTCTTAAGTTTTATAATTATTTTTTTTTGTCCAAATAACATTATTTCACAAAAATATTAATCTGACTCATTTATTATGTTATTAAATAACATAAATATTAAGTAGTCTATACTATTTAATTGACTAGTAAATTAAAATATATATTTTTAATTACTCATTTTATAGATCAAAATATAATTTAATAATTTATTTTAATGTTTTAATAATTATTTAATGAGTTTTGTTAATTATTGTTTGAAAAATATTGATGGAGATAAAAATATTTATTTAAGATTAAGTATAACTAAAAAATATATCTTTATATTTAAATCTTAAAAGATACTAAAATATATTTTCATTAAATTAATTAATTATAAGTTTGTCCATTTTACTATTAATAAAATCTTAAACTTTAATAGCATGAAATGTAATATAATACATGTGTAATTAATAGATAAATGTGCTTATATTAGAAATATATATATATATATAATGAACTCATGATCCGTTAGATGTTTTGAACGAATATAGGATGCATCATATCATTATCAACAAATAAAAGTGGCATTTTTAAGACCAATAAAGAGAAAATTTATTTCTGTAAAAAAAATATTGTTATTAGAAAAGCAGTAAAAATAAAAGATCGGACTGGTAAGTCAATGCCAGAAACAGACTAATTGAATATTTTTAACGGAATAAACTGAACTATATAAAATTGTTTCAGTATAATTCTAACAAGCTGAAAATAGTTTTTACAAAATAACCATATATTTCTTATTGTATTTTCAACACTTTTTTTTTTTTTTGTCAACTACTCCATATATTAAATCAAGTTTGTTTCGGTTCACCAGTCTCCGTAGAAACCGATATCCTCGGATGGGTGTGACTTACATGGGAGAAAAAATATCCTCGGGCCCTAACTCTTTTAACAAGAGAATCGGCACCGATGTTATCGGAACGGGGAATATAACGTAAATTAAACAAATCAAAAGACGCTCTTAAAACGAATAAATGATCTAACTCCGACTTAAAAGCTGGCCACTCCCACGGTTCCTCCATCATGTTAATCAAATTAGAGCAGTCCGTTTCTATGAAGATCGTCTTAATATCTTTGTCCCGAAGGCAGGCCATAGCCCAAATTAGAGCGTCCACTTCTGCGTGTAAAGCTGAGAGGCTTCGTCTACATGCTTGCTGTCCAAATAGAAATATCCCGCTACTGTCTTGAT